>CAKNYM010053636.1:36653-49865 GCA_932195095.1 Andricus curvator | reverse complement strand
ATCGGCATGAGACCTCTGCGCATAATATGCGGGAAAACACTGATGGATAAAGTCCGAAACGAGACAATCCTCAAAGAATGTGGTGCAAAAGAGACAATAGTTGACACATGGGAAAGAAATCAGTTAAGATGGTTCGGTCATCTTGAAAGAATGAAAGATGAGCGACTGACCAAACAAGTGTACAAAGGTAAAGTAAATGGCAGAATGCCCAGAGGTAGACCGCCGAAAGAATGGTTAGAATCGGTAAATATGACATTAATCCGAAGAGACGTAAGAAGCCATAGAAACACACGAGCTTGCATGAAAAAATGCATGGACGTGAAGGAAGCTAGAGTAGTATGCCAGGACAGAAAAGTGTGGCGACAAATAGTTTGTAAACAGAGTGACAATAGAATGAATGAAGCCTGAAACAAAGACCTTGGATTCTAATGGGCCCAAGTGGGGAACCATACATAACAATTTTGTGAGGCTCTTCACTTGGGGTGATCGCTAGAGAGATTGATCAGCAACCTGGGTCGGAGCAGTGTTGCGGAATAAACGTGTCATTTGAATAAATGACACGAGAATTCCAGATCAATCTAAAACATATATACCTAACACCTATATAACTATCTACTTTACACCTATATACCTATCTAACTTATACCTATATACTCTATACCAATACACCCATATACCCAATACTATTCTCCAACCGAGCAAGTCACGCCTACCCCGAAAGGGAAATGGCTTAATGGTATAATAATAAACAATTAATAATCATTCACTTGCGCCTGTTTATAGCGAAGGTGGAGAAAAGTCTAGTTTTTTCGAATCTCTTTCACTATGTCGTTTAATATTAAGTGTTTCCTTATCTCAGAATGTATACCCTACATAGTTTGAACAGTAATAATCATTATTATATACATACATGCAAATTATTTTCAGTTCACAGATTCCAATTGTCCACGACGGTGATTTTTTAAGAAAAAAAGACTATATTTAGAGCACTTAAATTAAAATGTTTAAACAAATTATTATTGCTTTAACAATATAGGGTATACGTTCTGATATAAGGAAATGCTGAATATTAAGCGACATAGTGTAAGAGATTCGAAAAAAAAACTAGACTTTTCTCCACCTTCCCTATGAACGGGCGCAAGTGTAAATTATTTGAATAATTGCAGAATATCTTAAGCAAAAAAGATTACTTTTAACGTTTGTTAATTGTGTAATTAATTGCAGAAGAGAATTTTCACGATTTACAGGGGAAAAAATTGTTTAAACAAATAAAAATTGTTTGAATAATTACCAAATATCCTTGAAAAATATATTACTCTCAACATTCTTTACCTGTGTTATCAGTTCCAGAAAATAATTTTTACGGATGTACATGTTAATGTCAAAAGCCGGGGGGATTAAGGAATTTCTTTTTCCGGAAAACGAACAAATTTGGGCGATCGATCAACAAAAATCGAATTTTTACAGGTATAAATTTGGACCACCCTAATATGCACGCTGCAATCGTTTAGCGTAGTCTGGATGACTTTTGTTAACCTTGGATCTACTCCACATACTTTTAAAATCAGAGTCAATTAAATTTGTTATCAGACAAAAATATTTAAAACAGATTATATCCAGAAAAAATGCATCCAGACTACACTAAACGATTGCTGCGAACACTATGTGAATATAAGTCTTCACTCGCTGTAATATTAACTTAGAGATTCAATAATCTAAATATTGTTATTAAAAGCTGACTTTTATTTATGGAAATTTCAATTTAAAAAAATACTTTTTCTTTCATGAGCAAAAATGTTTGAAATTCTTGAAAACCCCATTTAAAAAAAGAAGATTTTTTAATTAGAGTAAGCATTATTTTTGAGTTTTATTTTTCAAATATTTTTAGCATATTGAAGAAATAAAAAAAAATAAAACCGGACCCTAAAAATAGATTTTTCTCCAATATGGGTACAGCGATTCTTTCTTTCTGGCTTAAAAATAATCGTACGGCGTACCAGGCACAAAAACCAAGAACAGAATCAGGAGTGCCAGCACGTTTGGTTTGGGATCAATCGAGGATAGCCGTACAATAAATATTGTATAATATATTTGTAAAGAATTTAATCGTTCACACTTAGTTTTAGCAAAAAAAAAATTATTTTCACTTTGTGTAGCGTTTTTAAAATATTAAATATTTGGCCATACCACGCTGAAAAACCCAGTTCTCGTCAGATCACTGAAGTTAAGCAGCGTTGGACGCGGTTAGTACTTGGATGGGTGACCATTCAAGAATACTGACATGAGTGCTGTTGGCACATCGTGGGTGTGGTGAGCCCACACTTGTAGTTATTTATAACTACAAGAAAAACCTAGAAACACTACCCGAATCGGGTAGTGTCACGCCTACCCTGAAAGGGAAATGGTTTAATGGTATAAAAAAAAAATATTTGAACTATCTTGTCAAGAGTTGAAATAAAATTCAATACGTGTTGTTAACTTAGTGAAATAGAATAACAGGGTGTCCAGCGATTCTTAGGACAGAAATTCAAGGCCTTTTCCAGGTTTTCCAGGTCAAGAAGTCAAATTTTTCCAGGACTCCTTTTTTACAGCAAATAATGAAATTAACCGTTTGTTATAGATGTAAACAATTAGCCATTTCATTTTTTATTAGCCAACATTTTTTAAAGAAAGCAGAACCATAAATAAACAAATTCTTAATTATTTGCGAACGTAAGTCGTCTTTGAAATCCTTGAAACCTTTGTGAAATCTCTTTAAGTAGTTAAAACCTTTGTGAAATCTTTTTGATTTTTTGTAAAATCTTTGAAATCCTTACAATCTGGAATCTTTGTGAAATTTGTTGAAACCTTTTGTGTTCGTTTGAAATCATTGCAAACTTTTGAAATCTTCTCAAATTTGTTGAAACCTTTTCAAATACTTTAACAACTTTGAAATATTTGTGAAATCTTTTGTATTCGTTTGAAATTATTGGAATATTTCAAATCGTTTAAAATATTTTAAAATCTTTGTAATTCGTGTATTCTTTTAAAATCTTTATGAAATTTGTATGAAATGTTTGCAATAGTTTTGAAGACTTTCTGAAATCTTTTGTACTCATTTGAAATCATTAAAATATTTTTAATCTATGTAAAATCTTTTGAAATCTGGTTTATTATTTTAAATTATTACTTTTTAAAATCTGTGAAATCTTTTGAAATATTTGTGAATTTTTTCTTAAATCTTTTTTATTCGTTGAAATCATTGAGTTATTTGAAATCTTGGTGAAATCTTTTCAAATCTTCTAAAATGTTTTGAAAACTTTTGAAATCGTTTCAAATCTTCGAAATGTTTTTCAATCTTTGAAATCTGGTGTACTGTACCCTTTTTCAAAAATCTTTGAAATCCGTGAAATCTTTGCAAAATGTTCAAAATCCTTTTAAATATTTTAAAATCTTTGAAATATTTTGAAACCTTTTGAAATCTTTAGTAATGTTTTCTAATCTAGTGTACACTCAAACACCGAGTAGTGAAACCCTTGAAAAATCCGTTATATGGCCATGGCTAATTCTAATTCTGAAACTGAATTAACATCCAAATTTTCAACTAATAATTTTCATACTTTCTAAGTTGAATATCACAAAAAATGTATACTTATAAACATTCTAAATTAGAGAAGACGAAATTAAAAACTTATAGAATTATTCACAATATTAAAGTCTGTTCATTGCAATCCATAAAATAATTGGTAAAGTCTACAAAAAATACCTAGAAATCTCTTTATTTATTCTGTAATGAGTAAAAGATAAATTATATCCTGATGAATAAAAAACTTTTCAGTAGCAAGATTTCTTCTAAACGCGATGTTTCTTTCATAATAGAGTAAAAGATTTAAATTAATTTTCGCATTTCAATAAAATAACTGTCTTAATAGAAAAAAAAAATTAATTCAAGGTTCTCGTGAAAAATTCAAGATTTGCAGGTTTTCGAGGTTAACAAAAATTCAAGGAGAATTCAAGATTTTCAAGGTCGTTGGAAACCCTGAATTAAAAAAAGAATATTAAAAATAAATAAATATAGGTCATGGACGTATAGAAAATGTATGTCGATGAATAATACCGAAGAAAAGACAAAACTAAAAGAGAAACCATTATTAATTTATCATTTTAAAAATAAGCAACGATAAGCAATTAAGTTTAAAAATCAATTATATGAAGTAAACATAACCTATCAATTGAACGAGTACTTTTTATAAGTTTTAAATTAATTTACGTGAATTTTCAAATTATTTTGATATAAATTATACCTAGTTACATTATTCAAAACGATTTTATCTCATATTAATTTTTTTATTGCAATTTACCTTTAAAATTATCTTTTAGAATTTATATCATTGCGATCATTGCCATAGTTTTACCCAAGTGTCAGTGTGAAACAAAAGCATTTGGAAATATTAAATTGAAGAAATTATTGACATACCTTATCGTAAATATGATTGTTTTCAAATACGAACATATATTTCCTCTCACTATTTTTGCATTTTTTATCAATATTTTGTTAATAATAATAATGTCCCAGTATGTGACGGGTGACGGTATCAAAGATATTATAAGCCTAGATGCGGCACGGGGTATAGTTCGAGGAACTAATTGTAGACGGCGCTCCCGGCGAAAATTGCCCGATCCCCCCATGCCTCTCAACCCGCATATTGCGCCCACGAACTCCTTTGCCCCCGCTCTCTTCTCCCTCCGAACAAGTCCATCGAATAGCCGATACTCAGTCGGTACATACTTGAAAATATAAAATAAAAATTTTATATCAAAGATATTTTAAACTATTATTTTCAATTATTCGAATAAATTGCGCATTAAGGAAATGTGTAAAAGATAAGATGTACGATTGAGTTTAATTAAAATGTAATTATTTCATAATAAATATTTTCAGCTGCTACATTTTTTATGAAAAAGTTTAGTTATATTGCAATTAATATTAACTGTTCATAAATAATGCAAGTGACAAATTTTTAATAGTAACTAATAATTAATAAACTTGCGATTGTATTACTCTCATTTTTTTAAATACTCTATTATTTGACTGAAGTCAATTTTTATAATAATGCAGAAAATTGTTCTTTTGAAAAAGGGGCAGTTGAAATTCTACTAAATGAAACTCTACTTTTGCAAAATCTACACCGCTAATTCTACAGGCGAAAACTCTATACACAAGAATATTTATTAAACAAATTAAATGTTTTAAATGTAAACTCAACACTGTAAAATTACACACCGCAAGTTTGTACACAAAATAATTGAAATTTTCAAAAAATTATTTATTAAATATTTTATGTTGAATTTTTGTTTATTGTGTAGACTTTATTTAAATTCACAAAATTTGAAGTATTATTTTGCATAGAATGTTATGGTGTAGGATTCATAACCATATTGAGTTGAAATTGAAAATAATCAATTTGTTTAATAAATATGATTGTGTAGATTTCTCACGTGTAAAATTAGAGTTTTTAGATGTAGAGTTAAATTTTATAGAATCACTACCACCTCCCTCACGGTTATTATATTAAGTAAACAATAATTCGTAAATTTTTATGTTTGTGCAATTGATTACGAATTAAATAAATTATAATTAAACAATACAATTGTATAATAGAATTATTTTTTATTTTATTCGATTTTTTTTATATATTTTGGGTTGGAAATTCCACCGTTTTATAGATAATTCATCTTTTTGGCTTTGAAATTCAACAATTTTGTTGATACCTCGTCTTTTTTTCGTAGAGCAATATTCTTTTTGCTGGAAAATTCATCATTTTGTTTGAAAATTGAACGACTTTGGTTGAAAGTGGAACTAGTTTGTTAAGAATTCATATTCGATAAGATTCACCTCCTTTGGTTGACAATTTAACTATTCCATTTTTAGAAAATTAATCATTTGGGTTAAAAAGTCATCTTTTGGATTGAACTCTTAAAGAAAATTCATTTTTTTTTAAAGATTTATCACTGTTGTTGAAATTTAATCTGTTTGGTTGAAAATGTAAATATTTTGTTGAAAATTCGTTTTTTTGTTAAAAATTAATTTTTTTATCTGAAAATTGCACTTATCCATTTTTTGTAACAAATGTATCCTTTTATAAGTTGAAAATTCAACTTTTTGGCATTTTCATGTATTTCATGTATTTTCTTGAAAATTCGTCTTTATGGTCGAAAATTAATCTGTTTGGTTATAAATTCATCCTTTTTTATTAAAAATGTACCAGTTTGAGTCAAACTTAGTCTGGTTTGGTTAAGGATTCAACAATTTAAAAGAAAATTAAAGTATAAGGTTGTAAATAAACTTTTTTGTTAAAAATTCATATTTTGGTTTAAATTTAACTATTTGGCTAAAAATTAAACTATTTTTATGAAAATTTAACTTTTTTGTAGAAAATTAATTCTTTGGTTAAAAAATCATATTTTCGTGTTGAAAGTTAATGTATTTTGTTGAAAATTCATGTTTGTTCAAAATTCATATTTTTTCAAGGTTCACCTCTTTGGTTTAAAATTTAACTTTCTTTGTTGACAATTCGGTGTTTTGGTTCAAAATTATTTCTTTTTATCTGAAAATTGCACTTATCCATTTTTGGTTAGAAATGTACCCTTTATAAGTTGAAAATTCAACTACTTGATATAAAAATTTATGTATTTTGTTGAAAATTCGTCTTTCTGATAAGAAAATTAATCTTGTTTGTTCAAAATTCAATATATATTTCGACTTGAAATCTCAGGAATTAAAAGTGTTTCATATTGCATTCAATATGGTATTTACATTAATTATATTTGACAGAATTTATTCCACCATATCATTACCCTATTTTCGTGGAAAATCACCCTATTTAATATGTCTAAAAGTAAGTTTTACATAAGGGCTAATACGAGAGGTTATATCAGTTGTCCGGCGTAGCGTAAATTACTAATTTGAGAAAATAAAAGACCCTGTGATCCTACTCTTCACCTTCTTACCTAAAAACCGCAGCTGTATAAAATGTGAACCCGAAAACCCGGGAAAGACACGTTTTTCTTTATTTACTTCAAGATTGTTGCTGGTATTGGAAAATTATTTCAATAAAAGTTGTTCATCTCTATGAAGTACATATTTTTGGTTCTATCCATTTTTTTACCTTTACTTATTAGAGGACTCTATGAAAAAAAATGAAACACCATTTTTAAACCCTTAAAACCCCTAATTGGATAGTTTTTCTCTGTTATCACAAAAGTCCCACAAAAATTAATTTGAAGAAACAAATCAAATTAAAAGATTTTTCAATCCTTGATCGGAAATTTTGCACAAGTACGAAAAAGTAGAACTACTCGTATTTTTACAGAAAAATACCAATGAATATAATAATTTTAAGAAGACTAAGAAATTCAGATGGCCGTTTTAATCGAGGAAAAAAATTCCCGGGCATTTTACGGTTCACAAAAAATTATTGAATTCTTTTTAATTTTTTGGAATTCTTTTGCTTAATTTCAATTTTAACTTCAATTTCTCACTTATAAAGTTCTAAAAAAACAAAAATACACATTTTTAAACATAGTTATACTACTGAGATATAATCGACTAGGATTATTCACAAAAATATATATCTTACAAGGGAGCGCCCGGTAGTGTGTTTTCTGTGTGGATTAATAATTTTGGTAAATAAAGATCTTGGCCCAAAGTAAAATTTGGAAATACCTAGGCCCAAATATTTGACTTTTTATTTATTAAAATCCTATGAATGTTATTGATTTAATAAATTTGTTTAAATTACGCAAACATATTCAAAATCAGAATATAAATGAAATAAAAATAATAAAAAATAAAATAATATAAAAATATGAATTATTGATGAATAAATTAATTAATTCATGCAAAAGATTTTTTTGGAAAAAACGACAATATTTCGAAGAAGTGAGTCTTTCATTGAAAAAAGCATTTAAAATATTAATGTTTGCATAAATGAAAAAAATTATTAGAAGGGAATTGAATATATTGATATTTTTTCTAAAAAAAATATCTTAAAAACTGAAAAAACTACAAGCAGCGGGAATTCAGCCCCGAACCTTACGTCTAAAAACCAGGTGCGCTACCGCCTGGAATTTCGGACAAGTTGGAAGAGGATATTTCTCAAGTCTACAAATTGGCGACGAACGATGTGTCTCATGGTCCCGAAAACTTAGAAGGATGTTTTCTCAAAATTGGCCAAACATTGGGTCCTACGACTTTCACCATTTTACTTTGGGGTCATGATAACATAAAAACCGTTTAAGAACATTCTTGTCAACGACACACCATTTTTTTTTAGTAATATCATAATCGAACCCTTAGTTTCTGAGATGCACCCTATATAAGGTTTATAGTTCCTACTGCTTTTGATTTTTTGGGATTCTTTGAATACTTTGAATTGATTATAATCTGTTTGGATTTCTTTGAAGTTTTGAATTCTGATAAAGATAAAAATTGCATGTGGTTAACTCCCCTCGAATATTTAATGTTAATTTTTTTAATTAAATTAAAATTTCTTATTCTTGTAAATTTTCTATTTAATATAATTCCTATTTTAATATAGTTCAAGATTTTTTTTTTTTAATCTGTCGTTTCTTCTTATAATATCTTATAGATTTTTCTGTTAAAGAATACATCTGATTCAAGATTCATTGCTTAAAACTAAGTAAGACTTAACATTTTTATTTTCAATTAAATAAGACTCCAATACTTTTAGTAGAAATAAACTTGTAGAAATAAAACCACTCGATTTTCATTGAAAGTATCAGACTCATATTTAATTGAAAATAAAAGTTTTAGATCCTACTTATTTTTAAACAATGAAACTTGCAAAGATTTATTCTTTAATAGAAAAATCTACAAGATATTAGAAGGACAAACGTCGAGTCTTTCAAATAACATATTGAACTATATTAAAATAGAAATTATATTAAATACAAAATTGAGAAGAATACAAATTAAAATTGAAATCTGCAGAACAATTTAGCGATATATTAGTGACATAATATTGGGGAAATTTAAACCATTGTTGTGTGTACTGAAATTTCAGTACCAATAACTGAACTTTTTGGGAATGGATAGACATATGTACAGCAAAGATATATAATATCTTTGCATGTACTTTGGTTATTTGCGCTAAAAAAATGCTAAAAAAATTTCTTGTTTGCAGAGTTTTTAAATTTTCTGAAGTTAAAACTTTTTTACATACCTCGAGGTCAAATAAGTATCAACTTTTTCGGGTTTTAAACAGTTATTTTCTAAGAGATAATTCCTATTTAATTCACCCTCGTTTTCCAGTGACCAAAATGCACCAGGAAAAAAATCGCCAATACCCAGGAATCAAAATCGGATATACAGTGAATTTTTGTATTTAATGAGATAAGATAAATAAGAATTTGTGGTTTAAAGATGCTTGTATAATAAATTAAAAAAAATAAATAAATACAGTAGGAAAATCGACAAGATCCAGGATCGAAATTAGAATTACAGTAAATTTTCAAAATTCGGGATTTGGTATTTAATGCCAAATTGTATATAATTGTCAATTTTTTCTCTAGTGTATTTTCATACTTAAAAATTCCACGCATGCTTGAAAAAATTTTAAAACCACAAGTGAAGAAAATAATTCTATGAAATAGCAAATTCCAAATTCTGAAAATTTGCTGTACTTCTAGGGACGACATTAAAATCCCCAAAAATAAAATTCTTGACACTGTAAAATTCCCGTATAATAACATTCCAAAAACGATAAAATTTCCGAATTGGAAAATTCCCGAAGAGTATATAATATTACCGAATTTGAAAATTCCCGACATAAAATTGCCTGATTATAAAATATCCGAACTAGAATATCCCTTAATTATAAAATTGTAATAAATAAAAAAATTGTTTCTTAATAAATATTATTTATTTATTAAAAATACCATAATAAAATATTTTTCTATCAAAGAAATTTTTGTTTAATATTTAGATTTTTATTGAGTTATTGTTTGAAGTTAAAATAAAAATCGTATAAACAAATTAATGTAAAAACACATGCGCCTCAAACAGAAAAAAAATTTCTCCTTAAAAGTTCTTCGAACCTAATAATATTTTCCAAACAAACTTTGCATGATTCAAATCAGCACTAATTTATCTCGAAGTTTTTAAAAATTAACAATTCGATTTTTGAGAACATTTTTGTTGTAATTTAAAGAAATACTATGCACATTTTCAACCAAAAATTTTCATCCAGAAATATATATTTTTTTCAATTATTGTCATTTTGAATTTTAAAAAATTAAAAATTTAATTTGATTATTTTAATTTCAAAAAATATTTATCAAAGAAAAGTTTTTTCAGTCCTGATTTATCTCGAAATTTCGTCTCAGTTTTTCTTTTTTAATTAAAAATTCGATTTTTGAGAGCGTTTTTTGTAATTTGTTTGAAAGACTATGCAAAAAACCTGTCTCAAGCTTCAGATTTGCAAAAATTCTGTACATTCTTAAATGCACTCAAATTTTGGTTCAGACTAATAATGAAAATTAAACTTCAAAGTGCAAAAAATTATAATTTAAAATATCTTGTCTATCATTTATAGAAACATTAACGTATTAGAAATTATAATAATATTTAACAAAATATAAACATAATTATCTTTTTGACGTTATTACTCTCAAAAATCAATTTATTTATTAACATCATATCAGTGCTTCTGTCATTATTAATTTTTAATTATTTATTCCAAATATGTAATTTCGGTGTGCCTAGACATTGCACTAATAATAATTATTATATTCGGAAGTGCGGTGTTTTGTTTATGAAGCGATACATGTCAAACTTTTCTAACCTTAAAAAATCTTTCAACTGCTTTACCGTCATATTTTACGAAGAATGAGAAAACCAGCTCTCGACTTCGTAGTACGGTGAGGGCAGCACCTCGATATGGCAGAAAATGTGATGTCCTATATATATGGTTCCCCCACTCTGACACCCCGTGCCGCATCTAGGCTTGGTTTAGTACTGCGGTAATGTAATCATCAAAGTACTAAACTTCATTTAAGGATATCTCTGCAAAGAAAAATGATATCTTAAATTTTAAAAAAGCTTTTGAAAGCTTGATAGTTGTACTTTTAGATGACATGAGCCGATTTTAGGAAAATAAAATTTTCGCGATGTAACATAACCTCAAATATACCAAAAAACCGCATTTGTCGCACTTTTAGGTTAGGATATCTCAAAAACCTGACGTGCTGGGAAAATTTCGAGTTGGCCAACAACAATTGCAACCCATTTTTTGCGTATCTTTGTTATAAATGTACGCTATCATTTTCAATGCCCTAAATTTAGGAATAAATCAGCAAATTTATAAATTTTCAAAATTATATCATTTTAGGCAATTTTAAGTTAGAAACATTAAAAATTGAAAGATTACAATTTTTTTAAATTGAACACTTTTTAAATTAGAAGTTAAATTATTTTTATTTTAAGTCGTTTATAAATAAATAATTGTTCAATTGTTATTTATATATCAAAATTTGTTTTGAAATCTTCAAAGCTTCTAAATATCTTTTAAAATGACTCCATTTTTTCCTATAACTTTTAATAAATCCTGCGACATAAAAAAGAATGCTTCGAAATCTTCTAGATTATTATTTTTACAGTTTTGGAAATCTTTTTAAATCTTTTCAAATATTCTCTTCAAATTAATTTTTCAAAGAAAAAAATCATGTTCAGTTTTTCAAGGAATCTTAATAAATTTTGTTATTATTTTGAAACCTTTCAAAATGCTTGAAAAGCTTCTAAATTTTTCGTTAGAAATCTTCAAAAATCTCCATTTTGTTTTACATGTTGTGACATCTTTTCAAATTTAAAAAATTATTTTTTTAGAATTTGTTCAAAACTTCTAAATATCTCTTACACTTATTCCAATTTTTGCCAAATTTATAACTGTTCAATTGTTAATGATTCATCCAAATTTGCTTTTGTTTTGAAATATTCTTGAATATTCTGTTAAAATTAATTTTTTCAAAATAAAAATAATTTTTAATTTTCCCATGAATCTTAAGACAATTTTTGTATTATCTTAAAATCTTTCAAAATCCTCAAAAGCTTCAAACTTGTATTGTTTTCAAATAAATTTTAACTATTAGTCTGGATGATGTCGTATTTATTAGGTTCTGTCCTAAATTATAAATTTTCCCAGACGTAAAAAAGTCAATTTTATTCTTCTTATAAATTGATAGTAAGAGATTTTAGAATTACACATTGTAAATTGAATGATTTCATAATTAAAAAAGTAATTTAAAATTAGTATTTAAAAAAAAGTTTAAATCGAATCTTTGTTAAATTGCATTATATATCTTTTGATATTGTTACACAACAAAACCGCCAATTGTTCGAACAATGGCGGTTTCGGTTTTTCTGTTGCCCCTCCAAAGAATGACAGCTCTCAGTCCTTCCTCCTACGGTAGTTGTAGTTCGAATATTGGCGAGCTGCGCTCCCCTCTCTCTATTAGTACTAAGTTACATCACGCGCGGCATGACGAGCGAGACCCGGGACGAGGTTCAATCCCGCGACCAGTTCGTCAGTTGATCAACGACCGATGCCTAGCGAGCATCTCGCTCCGCCTGCAGCATCTACATTCAGATTGCGTGTTGCCCGGTTCGCGGACGGCTTCGTTTCTCAGTGACTTTCCTGTCCGGCAGTTATATTGTTAGTTTTTCGTTACAAGTGCAATTTCTTTTTTTTTTTTTTTTTTGTTTGGAACGAACCTTTCGATTCTCCTCCACCTCTCGAGGGAAATAAAAGTGACTTTTGAGTGACAATAAAGATCAGTGTCTTTTCTCTTTCCTGTGTGGGAACCCTCCTCCACAATGGCTGGTTGGTACCGGAGTGCCGATCTTCCCCCTACCCCGTACAGCGAAAATCCATCAGGCTCCCGAAGGACACCCGGAACCTCTAACCTGGCATCACCATCACCGCATGCGCTCCCGTGGGAGTCGACGACTGTAAGTATTGTATTCAATCAGTGCCCCTCCACCCCGGTCCGTTTCTTTGGTGCTCGGCAATCTCACTAAATAAATCTCACTCCCACGATCCTCCATGAAGGATCGGGGATTAAATTAGCTCGCGTCCTTTCTACGTCAGGATCCTTTCTCGCGCTCCTCCCCGTAGGATCGGAGACCAACTTGTAAATTTAAAAATCAATCCCGTT
>CAKNYM010053636.1:11621-36643 GCA_932195095.1 Andricus curvator | reverse complement strand
TCGAACCCCTTCTCACGATCCTCCCCGTAGGATCGGGGATTAAATTACTTCGCGTCCCTTCTACGTCGAGATCCTTCTCACGAACCTCTCCGTAGGATCAGAGGTCGCCACTAAGCGCGACCAGGCCCGCCGAAGTTTGTTTTAGCCATCTTAAATTTGGCAAGGGAGTAGAACCTCTCGATCCTCCTCGTAGGATCGGAGAACCAGTGGACGCAGGTAAGAACTCTTCCTTCTTACGCCCGTGCTTTCTACGTCGACGGATTCAAGTAAGTCATCCAGTTTCTTTTTTTTATGATTTTTATTACATCCCTTCTGGTCCTGGACCATTTTCTACCTCTTCATCCCATCCCCCTGGACCCCTTCTTACGATCCTCTCTGTAGGATCGGGGCACCGATTAACGAGACTCAACAATCCCCTTTCCTTCCCGCGATTCTCCCTGTAGGATCGGGGGGGTTGTTCGCCCTTTCGGCTCTCGCCACCAGATCTATTCTCACGATCCTCTCCGTAGGATCGGAGAACGCTGTGGGTACAGTCAACCTGGTCCCCTCCCTCGCGATCCTCCCTGTAGGATCGGAGGCCGCTGTCCTCCACGGCCCTGACACCGGGCTAGTGAAACCATCTTTTCTTTTGTGGGTAAGCTTAATAAGCTTACTTCTTATTTTCTACTTTAACAAATATTTGGCGCCGAACGTAGGGCCCCTTTTGTCCAAACGGTTGGATATCTTTTGATATCCCGATCCCCCGACCGAACAGCCAGGCATCCAATGACTGCCCGGACTCCAAACAAACGAGGCTCACGGTTTAGCCTCGAGGATCCGGAATCAACCACTTCCGGGAGTGGTCAGCAAAACACGGTGGCGCCCGCTCACCCCACGAACATTACTTCGGAGACCTCCGGACCCTTCAGGGGGTTCTCCGAAACCGAAAGGCTGGAATCTGAATCCAGGATGGACCAGCAAGGTCAACTCATCGTTGGAATCCAAGGAGCATCCCCAGGGGATTCTCCCGAAGTGGTCACCACTGCTTCCCCAGGAGATAGGGGCGAATCAGAATCGGGTGTTAACCCGGTTTCGACACCGGATGTCCCTATTGGAACAACGTCCGGAGTACAGTCCAGCGGGAGCTCGGCTCCTTTAAGCACACCTACAGTTTACGGGTTAAGTACACCCGCTATGATCCGAATTCGACATCGACCGCTCTCATAGAGTCCCTAGGCGATATGTCTGCAGCCACCCAAATCCCAATACAACCCAATCACCTAGGCGCAAAAACCTCAGGCACCTACCCGGATCTATCCACTGTGTACCCGGGCGGCTATCCGGGGGCACTCACAACGACCCATTCCAGGGGAATGACATCGTCTAATATGACTACAACCTTAGTCAACTCCGTTGGAGTTGTTTGGAGCACCCATACCGGGACTAATTCGCAAGGCCCAATATGGGACCTATCCTACTGTCACTCCAGGAGTCTCGTCGACAACGCCATCCGGAGCAGACTTTACTGCTTCATTGGTAGATATTGGTAGATTGGGGATACATCTGGGATGTATCCTACCTTTTCATCTGGGACCTACCCCACCGTCCCCTCACGTGCCCCCGCAACAGTACAATCCGGAGCCTTCGCTCCTGCTCCGTCTGTGATCTATCCGGCCTTCTCATCTGGAGGTTATCCTACTGCCCCGCCTGTGGCCTATCCAGTTTTGTCGTCTGGGGCCTATCCTAACCTTTCGTTCGGGAATTATCCCGCCGCTCCATCGGGACTTTACCCAATGGTGCAACCTGGAGTTTATCCTGCCGTTCCATCTGGAACCTACCCCTTCATTCCTCTTGGAACCTATCCACCGGCCCAATCGGTTGCTTACCCACCCGGCTACCCCGGAGCCTACCCAACCATCTACCCTAATCAAACCTCGACGCTAGACCCCGGCACGCATCCGACAGTTAGCCACCCGGTCTATCCAACACCTTACCCCTTGACAGAGCCAGTCGGGGGCCAGAGTGCACAGGTGGGAACCGATGGAGTCTCCCTGACAACGTGGCACGGATTCCGGGAGTTCATCCAGGGACTACCAAAGATTAGCATGATCCCAGAATTTTGGGGAAAAGATCATGAGAATCCAGCAACCTTCCTCCGAGACCTCGAGGCTTACTTCCAGACCATGAGAATCCAGGAAGATCACAAGACCAAAGCGGTGGGTTCAGCACTAAAGGGAGGAGCCCTTCAATGGTGGGAGGATTACAAGGGCCTGTCCTTCCCATGGGGCCAATTCAAGGACCTACTCGTTCGACAGTATGATTCGCCGACCATCCGAGGCCGACGTCAGGCCCAACTCTACTCCGTCCGGCAAACAGACAAGGAGTCGGTTGCTGTTTTCTTACACCGGAAGAGGCTGCTCTAAAAGGGACTTCATCCCGATGCCACCGAACAAAGCCTAGTAATTGCCCTGATGGAACTCATCCGACCGGGCATTCGACAGGGCATCAGAGCCTCAGCACCAACAACTTTCGACACCCTCCTCTCTCGAGCCGTCGAATCTGAGCACGACGAAAGAGAGTGGGACAAGGCTACTCCCCGGAAGGAAGACCGGAAAACGGCCTCAAAGGAGGAGTCTTCAGGCAATAACCTCGGAGTCAACGCCAAGTGCTGGCACTGCCCCGGTTATCACCTACACAGAGACTGCGAAGTCTATCAGAAAAAGCTCGCAGAACGCAATGCGCAGAAGGCCTCAGGCTCGAAAAACTGGAGGCGGGCGGTGGAACAACCATCCCCCACTGCCCACGGCTCTCAGTACCGAGTTGCAACAGACGTTCACGGAATACCTTCGCCTACCCCGGGAGGGGGGTCATCAACGGGAACGACATAGTGGGACTTGTTGATACAGCAGCCACGGAAAACTTTCTTCACCCAGACGTCCTAACCGAGGAACAGAGGGCACTAATGATCTCCCACCCCCAGGAGGTCGACCTAGCCACACCGGGCACGATTATGTTGGCCCAGGGGAAGGTGACCCTCGAAATTGACTTTGCGGGTCGCATGAACCGACTCCCATGCTGGGTGAGCAACGAACTTCGGGAGCCCTTAATCCTAGGACTACACTGGATCTACGATCAACAGGTCCTCATCGACATTCCCGGTGGAAGGCTTTATGCGGGAAGAGAATCCAGATACCTTCTCTACCTGACCAACCCAGTTCCATACAATCAACCAGCCGTCCCTTCGGATTTCAACATCGATAACAACTTCCCGTCGAAATGGAAGGATGAGTTTGAAAATCTCATGCACCGCTTCCGGAACACCTTTCACTCACAGGAAAAACTGACGCAGACCCAATCAGCCTTTCCGCTTGAGGCCTTACCCTTGTTCAGAACAAAAAAGAACAAATAATCCTGGAACAGGTCCAGGAGATGTTGGCGGACGGGGTTATCGAGCCTTGCCACTCCCCTTACAGCTCAACTATCGTGTTGGCAAAGAAAAGGGACGGCAGTTCCGATTTTGTATTGATTCCCGGAGACTCAATTCCATAACGGAAGATGCAACCCACACCCTTCCCCGTATTCAGGATTTTGTCAAGGAGCTGGGAGGCGCCAGCGTATTTTCGACACTAGACCTACGCTCCGGATATTGGCAAGTGCCGCTTCACCCCGATTCGAAGAAATAAACCGCCTTCGCCGTACCCCACGGAGGTACATACCAATTCCGAGTGATGCCGTTCGGCCTGAAGAACGCCCCCATAACCTTCCAGTGTTTAATGATCCAAACTGTCCTCCGAGGTTACATTAATGAATTTTGCATCGTCTACTTAGACGATATAATCGTCTACTCAAAAAACTGGCAAGAACATCTCCCCCATTTAAATCTAGTCCTTGAGAGGTTAGAGATGCATAAGCTCACTTGCTTCCTGAAGAAGTGCTGCTTCGGCCAAACAGAGCTGCGATATTTGGGCCATCTCGTTTCCTCCCAGCATAACGAACCCCAGGTGAGTTTGAGCCTGGTGGACCGACTGCCCCAATAATGGGACCGTATGGCCGAGACGGACTACTCCGAATAGCCGTCTCAGAGACTACCGACCCCCGCAGAGTCGTTCCGAACCCTCGCACCGAGGAGAATCAGTTCCTGATGGACCTGCCCGAGCAGCCTCGTCGCAAACAAGGTCGGCCCTAGAAAAACAGCCTTCCTAGACAGGAAGAAACGCCTGTCATATCCGGTGATCTGCTCCTGATGGACCTGCCTGAGCAGGCTCGTCGCAAACGAGGTCGGCCGCGAAAAATCAGCCTTCCTAGACAGGAAGAAATGCCTGACATTGTGACAGGGTAAATTTTGACTTGCCTGTTACTTGAATTTTGAACTCCTGATGCAGGGGTTTGAAAAATAAATTTTTAAAATAAATCCATCGACCAAGAGCGGAAGTCACCTCGTTCATCAAAAATTGTAATTCATGATCATTCACCTTCCGATATTTGTATGCTTTCATGTAAATTTAACCTCCATCTGTCAAATCAAGTTCTACAACAACAACACCACGGTAGCCAGAGATGGATCGTCGCATCTGAGGTTCACCAGCAGACACAAACGCACCCTGTATAAAGTACCGATCATTAACCATGGTTCGACCATTCCCCGTCTCCATGGTTACCGACTTCAACCCAAAATGGCGGACTTTGAACACACTGCCAACTTAGTACCGTGCCTGGTGGCATCTTCCACCCGTCCTTTAGAGCCATGTCATGGAGGCGTGACGTCATGAGGAACTCATCGTCAACAATATTACCACGGAGGCCAGAGATGGGTAGTAGCAGCAGAGGTTTCTTGGGAGTTATTTAACACACCCTGAATAAAGGACCCACAACCAATCATGGCCTTACCATTCCACGCCACCATCTTCTCGATCTCAGTACAAGATGGCGGGCCACAAACATCCAGTAGTTGGTCTCGCTTTCGGCCGCCATCTTTCACTAACCTCACTGCACCACGTTCCCGAGGTGTGACGTCACGATACCAGTCAACGACCCTACGACGACCAGGGCTGAGTCGCCATGTCAGACGATTACCAGGGATTCTGACACGTTGGAATAGTTGCTTTGGTTCATGCAAAACAACCACTAGAGACTACCTTATCACCATGGTTAATCTGCAAGTAACACTAAGTGCCGCCATATTGCCTCCACATGTGACGTCATACTGAGTAAACCACGAGAATGTCCGGAAACTTGACAAGAGCGGTCTCAACGGTCATCGGGTGGACCATTAATTGGACTTCAACTCCGAGATTCGACCGTGCAGGGAACGACTACCGAGAATGTGCATTGAAATTTGTAAAACTCGGTAACTTATATATATTGCAACTCAGAATTTAGTTAAAGTTGTGACTCCATGAAGCCTTTCATCAAGCATAAATGTTTCAAGTACCTATGAAAGATTTCATGAGACAAAAGTTTCAAAACAACGCGGAAAGTCTCATTAAAGCGTATGCGCATGCGCGCTTGCGTCTGGTCGAGGTTAGGTTATTGGCGCGTCACTTCATAGTTACTATAAATTCACAAGCCTAGGTCCACGTACATTTAGTTATTTCACCTCATGCCATGTTCCGTTCACATATTTTAATTTTGAATTTTCCCGCCAAACCGAAGTTGGAAACTTTCCAAGATTCGTGAAACCTTCTTTGGTCAAGTTTCATGAACCTTGGGATCTAGTTTTAGAGTAAGAATTGTTAGTAACAAATTCGTACGTTATTTGTAATCGATTACCGGAAATAGTTCTTAGTTTTAGTCAGTAACAGTTAGTTCACAGTCCCTCTACTAGGTGCCGTAGTTTGAAACTCGGTAAACGTCGATTTCCTATGTAAGTTTTAGGATTTAGCCTAGAAATCGTGATTTTAGTTAATCCAATAGGATTTATGTTAATGTTTCGCGAATATTGTCATGGAATATTGTCACACCTTTAGTCAACGATAAAATTTTAGTTCATAGCTCTACCGGTAGTTGCGCTAGACTTAAGATTTGTGAACACGCCTGCATGCGAGCACCCTTCGAGTTCACGGTCTTGTTGCGTCACATGAAATCTGTCACTTTCGTTCTTGGTTTCCGTTTGAGTGGAAGTATTGACTTCAGTCCCTGCTCGACCCATTTTTCTTTTGTATTGGAGGCTGGTTGTCTGAAAGTGGACGGTTAGAGAAGGAAATTATACAAATTATAAAGATAAGTTATAAAGATTGGAATGACAACGAAGGTGACAGAACCAGGAATGTCCGAGGTAAACCCTTTTCTTAGCTTCGGCGGGCGACGCAACTGGCAAATCGGGCCTCTGAAATGATGGATTATGGCTCCGATTCAGACCGATGCCTCGCCAGCCTCTCCTTGAGTGCTCAGGCGTTAATTATCTAGTTTTGATTTATTTTCTTAGAAGTGTTAGTTCGAGTCAGCGCGTAGAATTCTCGCGGTAA
Source organism: Andricus curvator (assembly GCA_932195095.1). Lineage (NCBI taxonomy): Eukaryota > Metazoa > Arthropoda > Insecta > Hymenoptera > Cynipidae > Andricus > Andricus curvator. Next base: position 30,200 of record CAKNYM010053636.1, on the reverse strand, counting down.
ATCTTTTCCTACTGTATTGCTCCGACTTAGTTGCGTGACCTCATGTTCGGGATATGTGCACATAGCCTCGTTCAATTTGTCGGGAAAATTTGTAGGAAATAAAATTGTTACGGGACTGCTTAATTGGTTACAAGAAATAAATGCCGAGTTGTTCTCCCTTCTTTTTCTTAATGAATGGCCGTTGTGATTTGAAGAACCACCCCCGAGATTTCTTGCTCCTTGTTCCTTTAGTTTCTCTTGTTTTTTTTTAGGTTTCAGGCTCAGGATAGTTTTCTTTTTATGACGTATTGTTTTGCCGGGCTAATTTTCTTCGATTAGCGATCAGTAACTTTAACCTTCATTCGCTAAGGGGCCTGGCTGGCGCCCGCTACTATAAACCATATACATATACCCATGTATATACGTATATAGATACGTATATACATGTGTATACAATACATTGATCGAACTGCCATTGACAGGTGGACATAAAGCACTCTCGCAACATATCCGGAAATCAGCTCCTGATGGACCTGCCCGAACAGCCTCGTCGCAAACGAGGTCGGCCCCGAAAAATCAGCCTTCCTAGAGAGGAAGAAATCCCAGACACACCAGATTCGGCCCCTCATCGTTACCAGCTTCGCCCGAGACACCAAAAGGAAGACTCTCGACGAGCGTATTAACCATAGGTAGTAGCTGCAGCCTGTTAGGATAGATTAGATACTAAGCAATTTGAGTGAATAGTAGTAAGTTAAGGATCAAATTACTTAAGTGTGGAATCGACCTTACGTCGATAGTTAGTTCTAAGGTTAAGGTAAGAAATTCGAGATTAAGCAATTTAGGTTTAAAGCATTAGGTTAAGAATCCGAATAATTAAGACTCGACCTTACGTCGATAGTTAGTTTTAAGTTTGAGGGATTGCGAGCTGTCACTTGGGGGGGGGGAGACACCCCCAGGAATTGTTACACAACAAAAACGCCAATTGTTCGAACAATGGCGGTTGCGGTTTTTCTGTTGCCCCTCCAAAGAATTACAGCTCTCAGTCCTTCCTCCTACGGTAGTTGTAGTTCGAATATTGGCGCTCTGCGCTTCCCCTCTCTCTCTCTCTATTAGTACTATTAGTACCTGCAGCATCTACCTTCAGATTGCGTGTTCCCCGGTTCGCGGACGGCTTCGTTTCTCAGTGACTTTCCTGTCCGGCAGTTATATTGTTAGTTTTTCTTTGCAAGTGCAATTTCTTTTTTTTTTTTTTTTGAACGAACCATTCGATTCTCCTTCACCCCTCGAGGGAAATAAAACTGACTTTTGAGTGACCATAAAGTTCAGTGTCTTTTCTCTTTCCTGTGTGGGAACCCTCCTCCCCAATGGCTGGTTGGTACCGGAGTACCGATCTTCCCCCTACCCCGTCAAGCGAAAATCCATCCGGCTCCCGAAGGACACCCGGAACCTCTAACCTGGCATCACCATCACCGGATGCGCTCCCGTGGGAATCGACGACTGTAAGTATTTTGTTCAATCAGTGCCCCTCCGCCCCGGTTCGTTTCTTTGGTGCTCGGCAATCTCACGAAATAATTCTCACTCCCACGATCCTTCATGAAGGATCAGGGATTAAATTAGCTCGCGTCCTTTCTACGTCAGGATCCTTTCTCGCGATCCTTCCCGCAGGATCGGAGACCAACTGGTAAATTTGAAAACATCGAACCCCTTCTCACGATCCTCCGCATAGGATCGGGGATTACATTACTTCGCGTCCCTTCTACGTCGAGATCCTTCTCACGATCCTCTCCGTAGGATCAGAGGTCGCCACTAAGCGCGACCAGGCCCGCCGAAGTTTGCTTTAGCATCAGATTACACCAATATACTAAATAGTTTTGAAACAATAATTGATATTATGTTTCTTTATATCGTAATTTGAAAAGGGTAAAGAGCATTTCGTGATGGCAACCAAAATCGAACTTTTCTTATAATATTGAATAGGAGTGTACTTACATTTTTATATAATTCTAGAGTAAATAAAAATATTGAGTGACATACAAATTTTCAATTTGTCAGTAAGACATCAGCATTTTCCGATCTGGAAACCGGACCCGGCCCCGGCCCCGGGGAACCACCGGCCGGCCGATCGAACACGAGATCGAATTTTCCCGAAGTTTTCACGCGGATGGGTACATGCGCGCGCGCATATTCTAGAAGCATTTCCATTCTGGAAATGTGAAGAATAAAAGAGCATTGATCTGGGTTTTTAAGACCGATTGATAGTGAAAAATAGAGTTACGAAACGTTCATTTCGCACGCTTATGGTAATTTTACAAACGGTTTGCTAAGTTTTGTACCAATATCAGAAATTATACATTTTAACCCGACACTTAAGTGATTATGACACGAAAAAAAAAACGAAGTGTGACTAAAAAGTGGAATTTAAAAGGACAAACTTTTACTCAACGCTTATATTCTACTGTTGGGAAATAAGTAAAAATTCAATCTCAAAAGTAACCTCAAAATAATGTAACCTCAAATGTAATCTCAAACTAATGTCATGGACATTTTTTTTCGTTCAACTCCTGTCCACAGAAAATGAGATATCAAGTTGAAAATGTTGGTAATTAAATAAAGAACACCAAGGAATTTTTTTCATCTGAAACTAAATGTATGTTATAAAAAAAATTTAATCACCCAAATTTGCAATTCGATATAATTGAATTATTGAAAAGAATAGTGTAAATAGCTGAGATTTAAGTTTACTTGGTATAAACATAATATAATTATTCTAAAAATGTATTTCAAATTATACGTCTTAGCAATTTATAGCAATTGTAAGTTTTGGATGTTCAATATTCAATAATTTGAAAACAATGCACGTATTTTGAAAGTAGAGCCTTTTATATCATTCTTAATAGACACATTAAGAATTGTCTTGTTTCAAATTCAAAATACTGAAATTGTGTAATTTAAAATCAAATCTTTTTAGCACTAGAGCGTATATATTAATGATAGGGTGATTGAAAACCAATAAATACAGCTTTTAATATTGAACATTGGATGATTTAAAATTAAAAAAGCTAACCCAGATAACAATCGTGCGGGCGCAATATAGCATCAGGGCATACTGACACAAAATTCATGCAAATTGTAGGCAGAACGAAAACATGATCTGAGTCTTATTTTATAAGCGCACAGTAACTGCAGTATGACTGCAGGGGCTGAGGGAAACGTTAGTGTCTTATGCACCTTCACGTTATGAGTGCGGAGTGCCGAACAGGCGCGTGGCTGCAGTGGCGAGCTGTCACATTGCTGACACTTTGCGCACATATATAGGATTAGATATATTATCGTTTTTATTATCCCTGTTACTATACGCGTACCGCAATATCTGTAGGAAAAGCCGAATTTTTTTCCGTTACGAATGGCGAGACACTAAAAAAGGGTTTTTCGTACTGAAATTTCTACAAATATTATTTGAAATAATATGACGCCAATGTTAAAGTGTTTTTTAAATCAACAACAAAATTATTTTTAGCAGCAATGTATATTTTTTCAAAAAGCCTGAAAAATAGAACGAATTAATTTATTTGATTGACAATACCTGTCTCTGAATCTATAAAGACTTCCCAAAATTCAGCGTGGTAAGTTTCCCGAATATTCAATTTTCATACAAATAATTAAAAATGTTTAGATTTTTTGGTTTTGTACACAATGATTTCTTCGCGAGAAAAAAAGTTTTGAAATAAATTCGAGATTCCCTTATATCAGTAGCACGTACAATTGTACGTGCTGCTGATATATCTTATCCTATAATTTTTCGGTATATCTTTCGTTTCGGTTTCGATTCCATTGGAATCAAACCGTAGGGCCTATGACAAAGCCACCAAACGCGTCCTCGGGTTGCGGACAGAGGGTCCCTGTACCAAGGGTTTCTGCTGAATATGGTTACATTAATTAATAAGCAGTCGCGGACAATTATCCAATGATGGTCCCGAAGGAATAACCCCTAAGCGGAGGCGTAACAACGATGTCGAAAGCTGAATGGCACCTGGATGAGGTGTCTCAAACGGTGACTCTGGGATACCGAGCGACCTCTCAGAGTATGCAGCCTTATCCTTGCATGCATGGCTCTACAAGGATGGACGAACCCTTTTCCCTAGCTGCTCGTGTGAACAACAATGACAACGCCAAACATAGTTGCAGTAAGGGCGGTTCAAAACAATCGAACGCGCAGGGCTCCCGGCAATGGGTCGGACAACAATGCCGACTACCCTAAAGGTATGGACACTGAACGAAAAGGTTACATGGCGCGACTGCATGCTCTGTGGTGTGAGAAACACCCAGAGCTCTCGCATTTTTCGCAAAAACGACTGCGAAACCGCGCCGAGGAACTCCGGAAAAGGGTTATATAAGCGGAGCGCCTACTTAACGCAGCCAGAACAAGAAGGCAACACAGAAAGAAAGGCGACACTGAGACCAACCGCAGGCAGGCATCCAATAGAGGAAGAGCAACGCTTCAGGACCCGGAGAAACATCAACATTCAGGTTCCTCTCAAGTCTAAAGATCTGGCTGAACTGGATGACGAGCTTCGTGGAGATTTTCCCGAAGAGTCCGACCTCTAGACCATCAATTGTAGCGTATATAATGCAGCAAGGCCTTTGGCAGATGCAAACCGTCAAACCAAACCAACAGTTGATCATAAGACCAAAAGGCACATTTACGCAGCACAACGATAGGCTGGGCAAGGCAGTATGCGTCCCGCATTCAGCGTGTGATTGACTATATAACATCTGGCAGGAATTTCACTGCCAAGGTGCGACGGTTCGCGAGCGAACTGCGGATCCGTCATCACACACTCAACAAGTCAAAGGTGCTGACCATTAGACAGCATATTGTTGACAGAATACGGATACTATCTGACGCTAGGAGAAGTATAGAGCGGAAATGGAGGTGGGTCAGAGAAAATGAACAGTTTTTCTCTGACCCATCTCAACTACGAAGTTCCGCATCGACTAGAAGAAAACACAGAGAACATCAATAGCTTCAAGGAGCTGTGCAATGCTCTCATAACACCTTAGAAGGAATGCCCGCCTATCACCACCGAGGAGGTGAAAAAAGTTATAAGAGGCATGAAGAACTATTCCGCGCCGGGATAAGATGGTATCAAGACCTTCTGATGGAAGAAGTTTCCTTCAACCCAACTGCATGTGGCCCGCATTTTCACCTCATATCTAAAGTCGGAAGTGTATATTACGGTGTGGTTGGTGGAAGGGCGCACAGTGCTCCTGCCGAAGATGGGCAACTTAGCTGACACCAAGAATTACAGGCCAATAACTTGCATGAACACGCTGTATAAAGTCTTCAATGCTATCCTAAATGATAGGATTGTTCGGGCAATGGGACCTGTGTCGTGAGAGATATACGACCACGCGGATCTGCTCATTGATAGATGTGTCTGCGAAGACGCAGCATCCTACCATCGCTACCTATAGATGGCCTGGATTGATTACCGGAAAGCTTTCGATTCAACCTCCCATAGACTTATCATTTGTCTGTTGGAAAGCTTAAAGGTTCATCCACACATCGCGAGGTGCATAGAGAGATTGATGCCGCTTTGGAAAACCAGATTTACTATCTCATATGGAAAACATCGTGTGACAACTAACGGCGTCAACTTTCAGAGAGGTGTCTTTCACGGTGACACCATGAGCGCTCTCCTCTTTTGCCTCACATTATTGCCACTATCTCTCGCACTGCGTCATTCCGAAGGGTACTTCTGCGGCAAACCTGGAAATCGAAAGAGTAAGGTCACTCATGTATTTTACATGGATGATATTAAGATCTATGCTAAAAATAAAGAGAAAATACATCTAGCTCTAGGGATTGTCAGAAATACACTCAAGAGATTGGAATGGAGTTCGGGTTAGAAAAATGCGCCAAGGCTTATTTGGAAAAAGGAAAACTTAATGCCATCCCCGAAGACCCTGAGCTCGTTGACAGAAGTGCTATACGACACCTTGTCGTTGGAGAGACCTATATAAACCTGGGCGTGCCACAGAGCCGCATTCAGGACGTGACATCTATAAAGGATACTCTCCATAGCAGATAAAAACGTCTCATCCGACGGATTTGGTCTTCTGAACTGTCGGCGAGGAACAAAGTATCTGCAATGAACATGCTTGCCGTCCCGGTAGTACTCTATTCATTTGGAGTGTTTCCATGGACGAAGGACGAGCTCAGATGCCTCGATATCGGGACGCGAAAGATTTTTCACATGAACAAAAGAATGCACCTTAAGTCTTCTGTTCCGCGACTCTACATCTCACGCCGCCAAGGTATGTATGTATGTCCATTAAGCCTTTTCCCTTTCAGGGTAGGCGTGACACTACCCGATTCGGGTAGTGTTTCTAGGTGGATAGTTTTCTTGTAGTTATAAATAACTACAAGTGTGGGCTCACCACACTCAAGATGTGCCAACAGCACTCAGTATTCTTGAATGGTCACCCATCCAAGTACTAACCGCGTCCAACGCTGCTTAACTTCAGTGATCTGACGAGAACTGGGTTTTTCAGCGTGGTATGGCCGTTAGCAGGTGGTCGCGGAATATTGAATCTTGAATGGCTTCACAACAGGATTATTCTGAGTACAGCTCACATAGTCGCAAACGTACGAAACCCTCTACTTAAAATGGTCAGGGAAAACGAAGAAATGGGCAAAGGAGCATTTCTGTACAAAGCAAATCAAATCTTATCCATCTCGAGTACTCACTCCTGAAGGCCCGGATTAAGAAAGCACTGGAGAAAAACTTCCGCGAACAGCTCCTCGACAAGAGGATGCACGGCATCTTCCACAGAAATGTGGAAGATCAGTCGATGTCGTATAAGATAACGTTTGCTTTCCTTAAATCACCCGGATTGAAGTCGGGCACGGAAGGTTTCATTTTGGCATGTCAAGACGGTGTCATTTTCACTCTGGCATACCGTAGCCACATTTTAAGCCAAGATATTCCCGATGATAGTTGCAGAGCGTGTCATGCACACCCCGAGTATCTAGGACACGTAATATCTAGTTGTCCAACTCATCGCTTAAGAATTGTAGGCTATAGGTGATTTTCAATAGTAAATTTCCGATTTAGCCCACTGTGCAACGTCTTGTGATCGAAAGCAGTGCCACAAGTCCCAGTTTTGACCTTGAAAATCAAATTTGCGGGTATTTTCATTGTCATTTTCGTAATCAGCGAGTCAAGATACATCGGTATACTATCTATAGTAAACTACCTATCTTTAGTTAAATAAAAAAAACAATTAGACAAAAACAATTATTTTGGGCTTTGATAGTTGCTAATTTTTTAAAATTAAGATTAATTAAATAAATTTGAGCGGAAATATCCGTCTATTCTAGAATACACCTCGTATTTATGATGAAGGAAATATCTCACAGTAAACCCCAAAGATATTATTTATCTGAATTTGGATAAAAACGTTGCAAACAATTAAGAACTAAAATTATCCGACGTCGGATAATTTTTATCGCAAGGTGGATAAAAGTTATCCGTCTTCGGATTTGTTTATAAAAATTGTTTAAATAATTAGAAAACTATGGTAAATCTATGAATTTAAAAAAACGAATCATTACGAATTAAAAAAAAAAGAATTTTGTCCAATAGTTTGTTTATAACGTCAGTCTTCTACGTGTTTTAACAGAAAAATTCAAATAAATTTAAGCAAGCCAGATGAAATAAACATATGTATTATTAAATAAGTTGTTGTAGCCTTCCCGTATCTGAGGTTTCCCAATTTATAACTTTGCAGTTTTCACTTTTTACTGTGTCTTAAGCTCAAAAAAGGGTGGGGGCAGAGAATTTAGGGTATAAATAGTTGACTATTTAAGGGAGACCGTGAATTGTAACTTTTAGTTTCGGTTCATAATTTTTTTAACGAATTAATTTTCCAAAGCAGTAATATGCGCTTTTTCGCCGTTTTCATGAAAATAGATTTTGAAATATTCGCCACAGGCCATATACAATTTGGCGAAAAACAATTTCCAGCGGCTAGTAGCTCAGGCAGTAACGCTTCGTCCTCGTAGCCGGAAGCGTAAGAGTTTATTTTTTATTTATTAAAAGTTTTATAAATTCAATCTCCTTCAATAATCTGCAAAGATTCTGCGAATAATAGTTTTTTTAATGTTCTGGCTCGAGCGATACTCCTGGCTAATACTTCTGATTGATTCAAAATTGCATGCAAGTGTAAAAGCCGAATGCGAGTAAATTGTAAAAAATTGAATGTTATTTTTGATACTGTGTTTTATTTATAGTTATTTGCATAACAAGTATTTTTTAAATATCATATTCTATTCTAGAAAGAAAATATTTCTTTATTGAGCCACTATTCTGTTTGAAAATTCTGATTAAAAATAACATTTTTTGTTTAAGAAACTTTGCAGATACCCTGGAACTTAGATTTCAGTAAACTTGATTTGTGCGTTCCGGGAATTAATGCCGCTAGGCGGTTTCGGATGAAAAGAGCCGCAGCGCCGAGAAGGGAGGATGTGTTCAGTTAAGCTTGACAAACAACATGAGGGCCGCACTCTCATCGCGTTAATTGCATCAGGTTGCGTCATGTCGTTATATCCAACAGGAATCTTTCATGTGACCCTGCCTGTTTACTTTCATACGTTCTGGATTTGCATCTAAGGCCATAACCGAAACCGTGCAAAAATGTAAGTTCCAGTGTACTGCTAATTGTAAAACTTAACGCGGAAACCTGGGTCATTCATGTTAAATAATTTATTTTTATCTGAAAGTCTTTTGCATGTTTGTTGAGTAGAGACTTCACTTGTGGTCCCTGAATTTTTTCAGAGTTTTCCTATCAGTGCAAATTATTGAAAAATTCGCTGGAAGTGAACGACCCAGGTTTACAGGTTAAAGGTGCCAAAAAAAACTGTTTACCGGTTATGTGTTAAATATAATTGGTAAACATCATGTAAAATAATATATTTGAAGAGCGAAAATCCTAATAATGTTAAGTGTCATTTTCCGAGTTTTTCAGGGCGACGGAAAAACATCATAATTTCCATGTATGTTCATGCAAATTTATAGCATTCAATTTTTATGTTCTTCACCGTATTGATTATATTATGGAGTTGAATCCACGAATTCTAATGTCTCACAAAGTTATTAGCTCTCAAAGTGTAGGGAAAGTTAAGTCCAAGGGGCATGGCAATCCCATTTCTATTGAGTCCATTTTCGCTACAGTATGTATATTATGAGAAAACTTGCACAAGTATCGCCTTTTCTTGCGATTCACCATTACTACTGCAATCAAGATTATTTCAATAAGATTTTCATACAAAATTGTCTGTTGAAGAGTGAAGATTTATACCTGTGATGCAGAATTCCCGTTTTGTTTGAAAAAATGTGTTTTTTTTTTTCAATGTGACACGAAAGTGGTGTAAACAATGCGATGCGTTCAAAACACTGTCATTTGCGAAAATATTGACCTAGAGTGAAATCTTCTGTACCCCGCCAACCAGACAATGCTACAATTGGTCAGACCGACGGTAGATGGAACATAAGGCCTATGAAATTGATTAAAACCGGGCCCGTCCAAAACAAAAAACGGATTTTCTATGAAAATCCATTGGACTTAAGAGAAATAGGATTACCACATGTAGAGGACTTAAAAATCGACAAACTTCAAAAATTTATGTACACATTTTTTTTGGTCGATTCGCAGTTTCCCAACTACGTTAGTGTTGGCTTAAGCCTAGAAAATAATTTCATGAAAAAAAAAACGTATTTCGAAATAAGTGGCACAACACTATTAGGAATTCGCCATTCATTTATAGAAAATAAATTTGTTCGATTTTCTCGAAAATAATGAAAAAGCGAAACTGCTTTGGCAATTAATTCTCAGAAAATGAGCTCACTTTAAAAATTACGGAACTTTTTAAAATTACACCTGAATAATTCTACATTTTATCTGGAATGTTTTGGAATTTATATAAAACTCTGTTCAGTTATTGCTTATGTACGCTACTCTTGAATTAGTTCCATAAACTTGATAAAACTTATTTTTCTGTGCAGTATTAAAATTTGTACATATGTCATACATAATGATGAAATAAAATAATATATATATATTCAACAGTTCACGCAATTTTAAATACAAATGTACCTTTCCTTTAAACTCCTTTTCATTGAAATAAAGTTAGTCTAACATCCCGAAATGCATGTGGTCATTGGAGGAATTAGCCGATCGTTAGGGTAACTTCCTGACTTGATTCGCCTGATAAACTAACCAAAGGTTTCGCAGGTAAATTTGTCTATTCGGCGCCGTTTAGCCAAGTTCCTAGGAACTTGGCTAAATGACGGAATCGGCCACTGGGCTACGACAGAATCACAATGACGGGCCAGCGAAAGCCTTGTGTGGCTTTAGGACACGCAGCAACCCAACAATGACAGCTCTCTGCATCCATATCGCAAGTTTCTCAACATGTTATGGCACATGTGTATGGTTTCGGGGTTACGAACCAGTGATGGCTTCGCACCTCCGAGAGCACCGATTACAAGGACAATCATTTTAACCGAATATTTTAGGTGCATTTGCCGCAGCTACCTTATAAGGTCTCAACACGTCTCCCCCTTTCCCTTCTCCTTAGCTGTGATGTTGTCAGCCGGAACCGATAATTAGATCACGAATATAGTTCGTCTTTCGAAGTGAAAGGCCTCGAGTGTTCAATGGACACTTTTGTCGAGAACTTGTAGTTCCAGTAAATTCGGCACTTCTCATTCTTGACAATTAATTGCATCTTTATCAGAGCGTTCAGCAGGACAGGGTCGCGGCCATCACCGCAAGAGCGACAAAGTAAGTAACTCACTCTCCGTGCGGCTACCTGATGTGCTACGTGCGGACCCTGATATAGTTGATATGAGTACTATTAAACACCTTGACGCTGGAGAGACCTACCTATATCCAGTAGGGGTGCTTGGTAGACCTTGGACCACTTAGTACATTTGATGAAAGGTCCAAATATGCTTTTGTTATGTGTCTAGCCAGGTTAACTTCAGATAATAACTGGCATCATTGACTTCTGTAATTCCTATCATTTGCCCTACGAAGAATCTCGAAAGAGACTGTTACCTTCTCAAAATCCGTGAGTGGAAAATACCCTAATGGATTTTGTGGAATGGTCTTCGAAATGGAGTACTAAGCCCTATGGAGAACTTAGCATCCAGGAACCTGATTTAGTGGAACCTGTACCGAAACACCATGGAAGACGAAAGAAAACTGTTGCTGTAATGTGGTAGTTTTAACTGCACATTACTTGGTTGTGGTCTGTTCTAGTTATTTGTAAACAGCTCCTCTTCTCCTCGCAGAGGCCCTTGCGGATATTTATTCCAGTAAGAAGCCTCTTTAGGCTTACGAATTTTATTTTATTAATCGTATCATTTCGGTATTTATACGTTTGCACTTTTCTCTTTTTTATTCCAAGCCCTAAAGGTCAAATTCCCATGAGACTGAATGGAAGAACGTCACATAGACTGATTCTTTGGGATTTATTTTGAAGTTTGCGGAAGTTTGCAACGCTGTCGTCAAATTCTCAACCTAGGCGGAGCTTCAGCCACACCCTAGTCCACGGAAACGAGTATTCGTGGGGGCAACAAGCTGTTCCGCACCGCGGGCGAATCAGATTCCCGCCTTCGAAATCTCTTATGATTACAAGATGCCGTGGAATGGTGGTGGTGGTGACACCTATTCCACATCAAGGAGCCGGCAAGTTTTCTCAGGCCCTGGTCTACATCGGTTAATATTTACGTGTCAAATAAACCCGCAAGGTAAATGCGCGGGATACGGAAATGGATGCGCGACGCAACTGGCTGGGACCGTCGATAGACGACGTGTTCCAGAGTTAGATCTTCGTTTTGGTCAGACGGCCAAAATTTTAATAAATAAATACTAGCGTCTGCGGTTGCTATTTGTGCATCGCGTTAAAATTTTGTGAAACCATTGTCCCGCTCCAGAACGGACTAATTGAGACCGGTTTAAAATAAAATTTTAATTGTTTTGTTCTATCTATTTGCCTTTTGCGGTTTAATCTTTTGATTTAAAATTGATTTGAAGTCTAAAAATGAATGACCTTATTTTCTGTCTATTCGCTTGGTGCGGCTTAATTGTAAAACTTTCTGTAAACATGCAATTTTCCAGTGGCACTTCTCTGTCAATATACGTTTTTTTAGTAAAATGCTGTATTTCCGTATGGAGTATTAGTGCTTTGAGGGCAAATTTATTATTGGAAATATTCAGAAGATTTAGGGAACCCTCGCAAACATTATTTTAGACAGTTTCTTCCTTTTCCTATTTCTTTACACAGTGACAGGTCTACTTAACTGCGGTCCGTAAATTTTTCTGGAGATTTTTTTTACCATGAGCAGGAATTTCTTTTAAATGTCCATACCCGTTTCTTATTGTACTTGATGAATGTTTGCGTTTGTATTATGGTTTCGTTCGCGAAAGCGCGCAACAATTCCACTTTACAGTGATAAACGAGCGAAAAGTGTCTCTACGGCGTCCCCACGTAAAATTTTTTGAGTGCAACGTCTTTTTTCATTGCGCGGGATATAGACACCTGGCACCGAACGATAGCTGTGCGGCTGGGTCACAAGTTCGAGAATATTCGGGAGCGCTCGAATTCTTCCGTTACCGGGAGCTCATTTCGAAGCAACCATGGCACGGTTACTGATAAAAGAAAACGCACGCACGAAACGTGGAACGCGAAAGTGATAGGCGAGCGTCATGAAATTTTTCGGCTTTCAGAACCGAATTTGACAAGTCTGACGTTCACAATAAATTTCAAACATCCTTTTTTTCCGGTGATAGGTCGGATGGAGTATTTTTTGTTTGCTCACGCGTAAATTTTGACAGGTGATAGTGTGTGTGCAAGTCTGGGGGGAAAACTAAGAATAGATTCGGTGCACGGTATAGTGTTCCTAATGAAATAAATTTTGTTCGCTCATTCAGAAGAAAATTGTACAGTTTTTTTTTACGTTTTAGCGATAGTTGTTGTGACCGCAGTCTATTTCAATTTTTTTTAGTAACCGGAACAAAAGTAATTTGAAAAAGATAGGCAAAATGCTTTATTATTTAAAATAAGTATTAATTAATCTTGTTTGATTTATTTATAATTATTCAACTAAAATAACTAACTGATTTCCTCTATAGAATTGGGAATTCTCATTTTCTTTCTAACGCGATTGTAATTTAATGGACTATTTTCTTTTTGGTTCAGCAAGAGAAACAGATTTCGGTTAGTTAACAACTCTTAACACAGGTAGGATACTACAGAACTTAAACGTTCATTTCGTTAACAATACGGGTACACGGGAGGTAATAGTGGATAGGGCTATCCCGTACTTCCGAAGATTCGTAGGGGAAACTAGGTGGACAGGTGTCGATGAAGATACGTCGAATCAAGTTCCTTCTCAACCGGAGAAACGTAGAATTCCACTAGATTTATCAATTTCGAATGATGAAACATTTATTAATATAAATAAGATAGAGCCATTCGCAGCTAGCCGGAGAATTTCCTTACCGGGTCTAAGCCAACAACATTCGCAAATATTAGAGTCTATGCGTGCACCTTCGGAAGCTAGAGAGTAGCTACTGACACTACTGACACAAGTACAGCTTCTATAAGTAGAATTACGAACACTAAGTCACAAATTAATTCAATCCCACAAGTTAACCAACTTCCTCAGATAAACTCGAGAAGCGTAGAACTCGCGTATGAGTGGCCGAATACACCACCCCCTTTTATACCTCAAATGTAGCTGAAACAGAATCAACTCCTCATTTTAACTTCCAAAGCGAGGTGCGGCCTACTAGTGCAAGGCATCAATCGGAAGTTCAGCGCTCTGTTTATTTTTCAGAGGCAAATACCTTTGTACCCGTAAGGGGTATGGCAAACCAAGTAAATTTAACAAATAATCAATTAGTTCTGACAAATGTCGATTTGATAGGAATAGCGGGGATAGGCACGTCTTCTTTCGGGATACGACGCCCCCCCCCACCCACTCTCCTCAAAGACATTTGGTAACATAGATGGGGCAGTAGATTATGAATACTCAGGGGGTGTTCATACTGGGGGAGGGGTGTAATACCTGAATAGACCTCAAACAGCACATAACGTATATACGATCATAACGACATAAGGGTCAGCCTATGGGTATGGTTACCCACAGACTGACCCAAACTTTTCGCCGACAATTCCACCGATTAGGACAGTCCATTTTGCGAGTGCGGCATTTCCGCAAAATGATTATCCAATAGAATTTCAAAGTTTCAACCCTTGCGTAGGAGATCACGGCCCACATACCGGCGCGCTGCACTATGAAACGCGAAACAGAACATATGCCGGCTTGCAAAGTTTTCAACCTCAAAGACGTGAGACATTTGAACCGACGTTTTTAAGAGGCCACCAAAGTAACTACGGTAGAAGTCCGATAAGTTGCCGTCCGATAAGTGTACACTCCCCTCAAAACCTCATTACACGCACGGCACATAGACTAATTGGGGTTCTCCCACTACGTGTGCTATTTTGCTTATGATTTGCGCATCATTCTTACGCATGCGTGCACCTAATATCGTGCTACTAGAGGGGTGCACAATTCATAGCAGCAGAGAGTCGTGACGAAACGGAGATGATACGCATATAATATATCAACTTCTTTATCTAGGGTTGGGCTTCTATGAAAGAAATGCAATCAATTACTTCACAGGAATTATAACGTAAGAGAAGCAGAGCCTTTAAATGAAAGTGAATATTATCTCCAACTCCGAGAATATCTGAATAAAGACGGTATCAAAGAGTAGGTAAAAAAGCTCCGAAAAGTCCGATGAAGGGATCAAATTTACGAACAAACATTGTCCTTAATGAATCAAAGAGAATAACGGAATGTCAGAATCATCGTGAAGAAGCTATTCAATTGTTCACAGAAAAAGGAGATATCTTATAACCAGGAAAATAAGTATAGAATTTTCGAAATTGTACATTACCTTGGTATTCCATTATTAACTTATTAATTGTTTCACAAATTTGTGTATGAACTTGAGTTACTGATTTGAAAAACGAGGATACATTTTGTTTTCGACATTTTTGTTTTTAAAGGTCAATTGTTATCAGAATACCATTAATGTTACGTATCGTTACCAAAAGTACGAAATATAAGTCCTAGCTGTTTTCTCTGCTCTAATATAAACTTTTAAAAATATTAAGCAAATAAAAATAAAAACTCAAATCTGAAAATAATTTTTCATAAAAAGAAACAAAAGCAGGCTTCCGCTTTTTAAGTATTTTTTGGTACCCTACTCAGTATATTATTGAGCTCATGTCTAACTCCATCTGGAAACTCGAATTTGTTTTGATAGAAGTTAAGTTTCCGTCGGAATATTGGCGAAAACAGAAAATTCTGCACTTTCAACATTTTTATTGTATGAGAAAGAGATTGGAATGCGCGAGTAAAGTAATGGGACAAGCATGGGGTATAGGTAAAAGGCTCAAGGATGACTGGAAGTTGTGAGTGTGGTTGTTCGATGTGATAGTATGGTCAGTGACGCTACTTAAACAAACGAAAGTTTTTACCTTACCTCGCCTTCTTAATTCTCAGACCCCACCTTCTAACGCTTGCCTGCGAAGAGATTTTAGGTTAAGATAAGCATAAGGCATAGTGGTTAAAAGAAATTGTAAAAGATGTAAAGGAAACGGAGCCTTAAACCCGTAAAAGGGAGAGTAATAAAATACAAATATATATTACATGTTCATGAATATAAATTTAATTAAATTCAATTTCAATTACATTATATTCATTATATTAAAAAGTACAAGTACTCGCTAAACGCTCAAATGGTATGTTTAAACTCATATATTTGTTGTTTTTTTGCATGAAATTCTTCGTATATTTTACTATAAATATTATTTATTTTGTTTTCAGAAATAAAAAGGATCATATTCAACTTTTTATTTAAATTCAGATCTTATATTTCATTTTACCAAGATTATTGGATCACGTTTTAATAATTCATGATTTCTCTTTAATATTCATAGAAATCACTTAAAAACTGTTTTCAAATATGAAATGAGTAACATTGTCTTAATTTCAATTTTGTTTCCAAGTAAATAACACTTTGTTTACTAAAAAAATTGGAAAAAGTGGCCTAGTCCCATTGCTATTCAATAATCGCTATTTAATCAAATCGATCGCTATTCAATCATCGCTATTCAATTAAATGAAATCGATAAATTTTTTGTAACGATTTTATTAATCATTTGTACAGCTTTTGAAAAACGAAATCTAAATACATTTACGGTGAAAATTTTTTTTTTCCATGTTAATAAAGAAATTAAGTATCGTCCCATGCAATTGGTATTACTGCTTGGCTCTCGGCGTGTAGATGTCCTTGGCATTCAGCCGAATGCGCCATTTAGCCTAATGCCTGGGCAACAGGCCAAATGCCAACCAATAGACGAATCTATCTGCGTCATCCTTTCTTTCGTCTATAATCTGATTCCCTGAATCCAAGGTGGCATTTAGCCGTCTGCATGCACTGATGGCCAAATGCCCAAAGTAACTTGGGCAATGCCACGAATTTCATTTTAAATCAATATCGTGCGTTACATTTACTTCAAATCAGAAAAATGCTATGTCTATTGGTCAGCGTATTATAAAAATGATGTAAGGAAAAAGTGAGCATTTTTTAAAAACTACATACATTAATTTTCACTTTACATTAACACATTTGAGAATTTTGAATCTTGGATTTTAAATTTATAATTTCTGAGCAGTGTAAGAATAATATAATCAGAATGTGCTTGAAAATTCAAGTAAATGTAACGTTATTAATTTAAAATGAAATTCGTCTCATTACTCGTGTTATTTTGGGCATTTAGCTTTCAGTGCCTGCAGTCGACTAAATGCCACCTTGGATTCAGGGAATTAGACGAAATAAAGGACGACGCAGGTAGATTAGTCTATTTGCCGGAATTTAGCCTATTGCCCAGGCATTAGGCTAAATGCCGTATTCGGCTAAATGCCTGTGATGTAGACATATGGCCAGCTGACGCCACAACTTGAAATATATAATCCAGATCTATCAACCCGTTTTTTCACTCGAAACAAATCACGCCGATCAAGAAGAATTCGTTTATTCGATAATTTGCATATTTATGCGTGGACTGTCTACATAACGCATGAAATTCTCCATGTGCGGGTATTTTGTCTCTCTCACTAATGCCAGTTATCATTATCCAACTCTTTCTCTCTATATTTCGATCAGGGGTGGGATTCCGTTGCTTCATTGCGATCGGACCCTCTCCTTCCAATAAATAGGTCCGATCGAAAAGTTCGTTTTCAGTTTGATCTCACCCCGTTGCCTACCTCTTACGATAGCTGCAAGACTTAGGGCCGGTTCCACCAACCTCGATTAAAAAGTTAATCATCCGTTAAACCTAGTTACGCGTTCCACCACTTTTTAGCGGCCGGTTAACTCGCGTTAACCACAGTTAAATCTAACCAGTCAAAATTGATCGGTTAAGGCGACTTAATCGTCCTCTAACCTAAAAACTGAAGTGTCGTTGTGAAATATGGAGTTTTAGGAAGAAGTTCTGAGATCGTCTGATGACGAAGTCGAAGAAGATGTTTTTGAATTTATATGTGATATATTAATATATCACGAACAAAACATACACAAACATTCACTTTTTTTAGGTTAGTGCAGACACGAGCGTGGCGTGAACCTTACCTGGATTTGACGCGCACGGACATATTGCTTTGCTTTCCACTCGACCGACGGGTAGCCAATCACACGAATGATTTGAAGTAAAATAGGAGTTACTTCGAAACGACTATCTGGTTAGCTAACCGCGCCCACGAAAAATGTGGTGGAACGCACAACAGGATAATCCAAGCTTAACTATGGCGTTAACTTTAACCCGCCGTCAGTTAACCACTGATTTAACCGGATTTGGTGGAACCGGCCCTTAAAATTCTATTTTATCTGCCAATAATGAATCTATATAAATGATACACTTTGGAAGGCGGAATACACATACTTTCTAAAGAAATATGGTTATTTTATTGACTCATGAGAAGGCCTTCCTTAAGTTTTATTTAGATAATTTGGACGCATACCTTATAGGCCGAGGTAAAACTTTAAAAGATAATCATGTGGAAGTAAACTGCATTAAAACCTGATATCTCTGAAAGTAACAATCGAAAAATTGATTGCTCGAAAAGTACCGATACTCCTATCCCAAGCCGCCACTTATCGGATTCTCTTAACAGTATGACGTGAAAAACTGATAACACTGGAGTATCACAGCTAGTTTCGAAAAAACAAAAGTAGGTATTTAATGTATTTTTTAAGCTTCAGTAGGTATTTAAAAGCAACCATAAAAATTATACGTTTGCATTGTTCAGAAAAAGTCCTCAAGGCATGAAAGAAAATCTCCACTGCAAATGGGAGTTATTGACAAACGGCTCAGAAATAAAGTTGGTGGTAGAGACCAAAAAAATGTTCAAGATGAAATTCACAAAACGGAGGATAAGGAAAATGGAAATGGTA
>CAKNYM010053636.1:0-11521 GCA_932195095.1 Andricus curvator | reverse complement strand
ATATATATATATATATATATATATATATATATATATATATTACTCTAGCTCGGATTGGCTCGGACCGAACCATTTTCAAATTTCGCACCATAAACATTACCAATCACAGCCGAACATATGGCTGCTACGTCAGTCGTCTGTTTTCATAAGCAAAAATATTATAAACGTCATGACTCACTTTTCAGACGGCCCTAAATTCTCATAAAACACTTATTTCGAATAAAATATGGTACATCACTCGTAGTATTAGACAGGACCTCACGCGGAGCTCAATGTTCGCAAGGACGAGTTGAAAAACCATGGCCTTCGGTTATGGTCTTACAACTCGTCCTGCAAACATTCATCTCCCCGTAAAGACATGTCTAATACTACTTGTAATGTAATATACTATTATGATTCTATTATTCAGGACGATTCGAATGCCGAAGAATGTTCGCTAGAAAACTCAGTCGCTATTCCAGCACATGTGCAGATGGAAACGAGTTCTACGATAGAGTCAAATACAGTTATTCGACTAGTACACCATCAACAGTATTACAACCCAACATTGCAACTTCGCTAAAGATACAGAATTTAATGAGGATGGCACAAAATTGGCAGTAACTGGTGGTAAATAAATCGCTCAACCTACAAATTTAATTCAATTACAATTTGAATTACATGTAATTTTTCCTCATAAAACTTGAATTACTTTTTTTCCAAATTGTTGCCTACCATTGGTTAAACAGTATTATAAACTGCAAAACAAATACTTTGTTAAACATACGTCGTATTAGTTAAATGTTGAAAGTGCTCAGCTTTAAAGCGATGGTAATTTTTCAAAGGTTTCAAAAATTAATTGCAAAAACATGCAGCGCAATAAATTACTCATAAGTGTTGTATTAGTTCTATAAATATGTGCAAAATAGTATAGTACGCATCTAGCTTTTAACACGCTCGAAAACCCGCGGATTTTATTAATGTATTCATGAAAAATATTTTCAGCTCTACGAAAAAATGCTCTCCAACAAGAAATAGAAATGTGATCTGATGCGTAATAAGTTATGGTTTGAATATAGTCTCCAACAAGAAAGAGAAATGTGATCTTCTGCTTAATAAGCTACGGTTTAAATAATTTTTTTCAGAGTTGTCATTTTAAAGAAAATAAAGTTTAAAATGCTCTGCCATTCGTAATACCGTTGTAACATTTTTAGATTTGAATATTTTTATTTAATCTACTGGCAGTTTGTTCAAAGTAAATAGGGCGCATTCAAAAAATTACACAGGCCGACAAAATTTGTACCCAAAGACCGGACTATGTGACCCCGAAGGAATTTGGTGTCCTAAAAACGAATCCGTTGTCTAAACACTGAAACTAGCTTAGCGACTGTTGGTAATTCCATATAGATCCACATAGACCCCAGGGTCTATGAGGGCCACTGTGGCATTCCCCAAGACTAAGTGAAAATACCACCAAAAACCCGTCGAAACCAGCTCAGCGGCTGTTGGTAATTCCGTATAGATCAACATAGACCCTACGGTCTATGAGGACCAATAAGACATTCCCTCAAATCAAGTGAAAATACCACCCGAAACCTATAGAAACCAGCTCAGCAGCTGTTGGTAATTCCGTATAGATCCACACAGACCCTAGGGTCTATGAGGAGCAATAAGCCATTCTCTCAAATCAAGTGAAAATACCACCACGAACCCATAGAAACCAACTCAGGTACTTATGGCAATTTCGTATAGATCCATATAGAGTCTAGGGTCTATGAGGACCAATAACAGGGATCACAGCGCGAAAGGAGCTCAAGAAAGGGGAAATAGGGTCATTTTCTCAAGAAAAAGGGGAAAAATAACACATTTATTTTTACATGTCGAAAATAACTATCTTTTTATAAGAAATGTTATATTGTTAAATAATTTTCAATGATTTTTCAACGATATCTGCCATTGAAGAATTCATTTTTAAAAATTGGGTATACTTAGGTCGTTGGAAATCCATTCACAGTGATAACAGTCCGAGAAAAAATAAAACTAGTTAAATACACAATTTTGATATGTTTAACACCGGTCACATAAATATTTCTTTCCAAGATTTGTCATTTCTTCCTTACTATAATTAATATTTTCAATGTAAATTTAAAACTACACTATTCAGTAGAGCGAAATGAAAATGCTAATATTAATCGAATCGTTCGAGCTGTGAGATAAGAATTTGTGGACCGACATCCGAAACAAGTGAAGAAAAATTTTTTGAAATCGATTAATATCTTCTATTCTCTTTTTTAAATTTACAATTTAAAATTGTTTACATTCAAACAAAATTTTACATTATTTAGAATTTTTTGAAAATGTACAAAAACCTGTGTTTTGGATTGATTTGAACCTGAAATTTCTTCAGAAACAAAGGAAACATGTTATTATTTTTTATTCGTGGGAAAAAATTTTTTTCCTGGTGTTTATAACGTTCCTTCGAAATTTTAATTTTCGTAATCGGCCTGAATATCGTAACAATGAAAGGTTCGTTCTTTCCGCATGATTCGACACGCTACGGTGTATCTGGGCATACTATCGTGTGCACTTCAACATTTCTATTACTATTGCAAATATTAACCGATTTTCATGAATCTTTTTTTCACTTTCTTTAAATTATATGACTAAACTATTTCTGCTAATTAAAATTTAATCACGCGATGCTTTCATAATTTCAGTTTGTTGAACCGGCCTGCATCTCATAACAATGAAAGGTTAATTCGTTTCGGGTAATTCGATGCGCTCTGGGGGTGTCTGCCTCGTAATTTTGACGAGGGTCGATGCCCATGCCGCGAAAATACACACTCAGCTAACACTGAGCGTCACTGCATTTTTTCTATTGTTCCTTTCTTTTTGTTTATAACATAAAATATAAACATTTTTTCAAAAAATCGAATCTAGTCGGCAAAACAGACTAATATTTAGATGAGGTATGCAAAATATCAGACAAAAATATTCAACCGTGCGGCTGAAAACTGGAATCCGGTTTTCTATCTCTGATAAATCCCCTTAACCCTTAGTGTACACGAATGACGGTTATCTTCAAATATCGACTCCATATGTATTAGTGCGATTCAAATGAGCAGTCATGTATCGCATAGCTATATTTACCAGCGCAAGCTCCCCTCGATGGAAAATTTTCAAGCAATTATGTAATAATATTTGTAAAGTGGGGGAAATGATGCTTCAATAGTGAAATATGAGAATCTAAAAAAATTAGTTCACCTAGATAATAATGCGTGAGGGCGCACTGTAGCTGCACGATGTGCGAGCTCTATGTGTCGCCAAGAACGCTAGCACGGTGTATGCACGAGCTGAGGGTGATCAATGTTCACTCAAGGTGAGCACACTCGGCGTGCACGATGTGCAGCACAATGTGCTACCATATGTGCTGTCACAGTGCACGTGTTGTGTGAGAGTAGAATTTCCAGCTTGGTCAGCGCACGCGTAATCATTCGATCAAATATGGTGAGCGCCGGCAGTCGACAAAGAGGTCAAGTGTGCATGGCGTGGAAGTTGCAAGTCATGTCGGCGTCGCTTTTGTGTAATTGTTTCATCACACGTGTTTGTGTTTCCTCCCGGCCGGCTAAAGATAATAACGCTGGTAAGTAATGGTTTTAATGTATTTCATAATGTATTTCTAAATGTTTAAATGTATTTCTTACGAATGAAAACTCCTACAATAACTTTGAAACTTATTTGGCTGAGCAGTATATTTTTCGAACTTTTATTTCTGTATATATTTTCTTCTGAAATTTAGAATGCGAAACAAAGATTGTGATAAAAATTAAATATCTCAAAAACACCATTTCTCGACGTTCATTTACCAATCGCTCGAGTGTTAGACCCATTATTTGTCGAGTGCATGGCGTGGCTTGTAAACCTAACCTAATTATGCAAGGGCTGTTTCCCGGCACGCGCGTGCCGACACGTGTGTCGCATATGCGGCTGCATTGTAAGGGCAGTGTGCCGACACAAAGTGCGACACATGTGCGACACATATGAGGTTACATGTGTCGGCATTTTCGCCACCACAACGTGTCGACAATTCTGCTTGATTTTTTTGTCTAATTTTTCGGATTGAACGGAATGAGCGTTGCGGTTGAATTTTGTTATTATGTGGTGAATTCGGTGGTGGGGAATCAGTGTTGTTTACTGTCTTCGCTGGAAATAATGATGGGACCTCGTTCACGTTCTACTTTTTACAAATTAAGGCTTGGTCCTCTTCCGATTTATGCGATGCCATGTCGTACAAAGAATCCACCAAATTTTTTAGTTTCATTAATTTGTTTATTTCATTACCCTGAGCTTCTTGTGACTGAATGGATGTTACAAGAGCATCACATTGCTCATCAAATTATGAAGAGGAGGATTTCACAGAAATTGATGTTCCACATCAATTTGAAACTTGAATATAGGCATGCACGTGTTTACAAAATTTTCCCCGAATCAAATAGTGAATGCACTGGCATGTCAACTCATGCACACAAATTTTGCACACCGGACAGATCAAAGGACATTCCTCACAGTTTTTCTCAAAATTTACTTGTACTTTATAAGGACCTCGTCGTTCTGTACTGGACTTAACGCACCAAACACTCTCCGACACTTTCATTACCATATATTCTGAAATATTATTTACGCTGCGCCTGTGACTTTTCATTATTGCTTGCATTCTCTTCGTTGGCTTATATTTCATTATTCGTATAATTCTTTCGAACATCATATTTTGACTGAAACGTAGCAGAATATCTATACATTTATCGACCCTCTTGTTCTGAATGTAATTAAAATAATAATACTTCATCTTCTTGTGAAGAGCTTCTAGAAACATGTTGGCGTTTAGCCCTAAGCCAAGGCGAAAGCAGTAGGCCCCCAGTTCGGGATTTCCAGCATAGTACTGGCTAAAATATCTTTCAAAATCTTCAGTTTCAGGATCTGCATCGCACATGTCAAGAAAACCATGTAAAGCGTCAAAGAATTTTTTTATCAGTTTCTTCTAAGAGTGCCCTACACTTCTGATAAATTTCTTCCGTTCTAATTTTATTTTTAACTTTTAAATAAATATTTTTAGTCCAGTTTTTGTCAACATGCCAAGTGCAATGTAAATCATAGTGGTGGCACTCCCACGTATCGTTTTGAAGACTTGGCTTCAAAATCAGCGCCATCTAGCGGTTCCCCCGGACGCAATAAGTAAATGAACCTACAAAATCCCTGACAGCAATTGTTTCCAAACTCTGCTTCCCCCAAATTCTCGTAAATATTAAATTTCGCTTAATTTCGTGTGAATAAAATTTTAAAATTATCAAAATTGATAAATATAAAAAGATTTTTCATACGTAAAATATATATTTAAATATCCTAATCTCTCAAAAAGACTTTTATTTATATCCTTTTTAATTTATTTGTTACTGCTTCGAAATATGAAAACAAAGTAACCTCAAATCAAGCAAACGGTACTTTATTTTTTTTTAATTCAATACTTACCAATCAACACATTTCCCTACATCAGCACAAAATAGTACACACAGTACGTATAACAAGATACACAACAAAACTTGCAGAAAATTGTATACAACAAGGTTAACAGAACAAATTCAATTTGACACTTCGACTAATTTCCAATTTCGAGATTTCGAAATATTTGAAAATATTATGGTTGCACATGCGCATTGCATTGTACTGACTCTCAGCGCCACCTAGCGGTCCCCCCGGACACTAAAACATAATGCCTTCAAAACTATACATGGGAGTGCCACCACTATGATGTGAATGGTGTTTTGGAATATTCATTACGGATATCCAAGCATTGTAATATGCTGGAGGATCATCCGTCATGAACACATCTGGTTCCAAAACTCCAACTATATTTTTATAGCCTTAAAAAAGTGCATCATTGTGTTACTGTAAACCCTAGTACTACGGCAGAAGGCTATCCGACATCCTGCTTTGAACTGATCAATTGTTAACATAGTTGTACGCTGAAAATTATACTGGTTTGTTCCGTGTGTACTGTCGAGAAGAACTTTATCATTCGCAAATTCAAGTAAGACCTCTCTTTGGTATTTAGTCATTATAACTAATACGAAATCTGACTTTTCGAGAATTCCTTCAGGATCTTCCTCGGCTTGTGGCTTATAATATAGGACACAGCAATCTTTATCGTCCAAAGCTTGCTGAGCTTTGACCCAGAGATCTGTGCTCTCTGCATCTTTTTCCATACACTTGGACTTTGAAACATTCAAATCTCTGATTATATTATGTAAATCTTTTTTTTCTATAGCATGCAGTCTACCGAAATTTCCTAAATGTTTCTCTGGAACGCTTCCTCTAATGTCACTAATAATTCTATCAAATGATACCCCAGTTTCGATACGCTCGCCTAATATTTATCTCTCCTCTTTGTTAAGTGGAAGATCAGCTACTGATTGCTTGTGCCCGACATGTTTTTTTTTTAAACTCTACATTCGATTTCATTATAGCATTTATTTATCTTCGCTGATGTCTTCCATGCCGCTCTAACTCGCATAGAATCATTCAATACTCTGGCCTCTCCCGATCTGTTGCAGCGAAAGTAAAATTTGTTGATGGTACTGCTCCGCTTAACGAAGTGAGAAAATTTTAATTTAATTACAAAATTAATTTAATTTAATTTTTTAGTTACATTCGGAAAAAATAAATTTTTTTATAGTTCGATAGATCCAGAATTCCCCCATGATATAAAAAAGTACATTTGAATATACGCATGAATGTATAGTATACAGGGTGTCCCAGACTCAAGTGTCCGGACTTACATGGCCGTATAAAAATAAAAAAAATAAATCTAAAATTCCTTTTCCAAAAATCAGTTGAAGATTTAGTTTTTGAGTTATAAAATATTTAGGCTGGTCCAATCAGGAGCGCCGTATAAACAGTCGTGTGTGCGTGAGCGGGAATCCAACGTAGTGTTCTCCCGTCGCTAACCCCACCTCAGGGCTCGCTTTGATAACACTGCGTTTGAATCCCGCTCACGCACAAACGACTGTTTATAAGGCGTTCCTGATTGGTGCAGCTTCAATATTTTATAACTGAAGAACTAAAACTTCAACTGATTTTTGGAAAAGGAATTTTCTATTTATTTTATTTTTTTAATTTTTATACAGCTATATAAGTCCGGACACTTGAGTCTGGGACACTCTGCATATTATTATATTATTAGTAGAAAAAAATGTGGTCATTTGGTTTATATAATATGTTTAAAAAATTATAAAAAAATATCGAATAACAAAATTTAACTTAACAAGTGATTCAAGAACAACAAGAAATTCATTAATATAGGACAATACAGTTTCAAATTTTCCCAGCCGAAAGTTTATTGTCTGAGTGGTAGACTGGCCGTTTGTTGGGAAGCGGGGAATCCCGCAAGCACTCACCCTGTCTGGCGCCCTCAAACAATTATTGAATCTTCTTAGAATAAGCAGATATTATTATAATAATCCAAGAAATATTTTTGAGAAAATAAACGGTAGATTTGTCGAAAAATGAGCTAAAAATTAAAAAAATCCATTGCTGTCCAAATGAGGAAGCCACTGCTGTTTTTTTATTCTTCTCTAAACTCTAAATGCTTCATTTACTTTGAATGTATTGTGAAATTGAAACTCCAGCCAATTTGAAGAAGGACTGCAAACATACCATCAAGAGTGGAAAGCTTCAGATATTCTACTTCTTCAATTTTATGAACTTCAAACAGATGTTGATAAAGGATGTCGAAATTTCTGAAGAATTCTGCACACAAGCGACATTCCAAACTGGCAGTATCCGTACTTATAGAAGGCTCCTTGAAATGAACATTCCTCATGTGCCTGAACATCACGGATTTAGTACAAAATGATTTATCGCAATTTTGACAGTCTATTTTTTCTTCTTTTTTTTAGACGTGGAGAATTTTCAGCAATAGGTACATCGTGCACCATTCGTATGTGATTGGATAGCAACTTCTGCTTTGAAAATATTGCATTGCATCTATAAAGGAACAATGCATAATATATTATAAATGTATATTCGAATAAAAATCTTGAAAATAATTTTGAAAATAAATAGAAAAAAAATACTTACACGTCACACTGAGCTTCATATTTTCCGTGCAAATCTCGGTTGCTGATAAGATTTTTGGTTATCAATGGGGAGTGAAAGAATTTGAAATTCTTTCTTTGGGTCAAAATAGTACAAATTGAGGAAAACTGTCGTTCATTAGAATAAGGCACGCCTGACCGAGACCTTGCGCGGCGAGGGGGAGAACTTCACGGGTGAGCTGCCTACGGGGATAAGAAAAAGTGGTCCGCACGAAGGGGAGGAAAACGAGAGAAAAAATAAATAAATAAAAATCGCGACCCGAAAGAAACCGAACGAAGAAAACGCGACAAAGTCAGAATAATTGACGAAAATCCGACGGACACTTCATCACTAACCTCGATCGCTGATGGACAACCTCCGACACCATCGAAGCTGGAAGATTCTGGATCCTGGATGACTTCGTGAAATATTGGCTGGACGTTAGAAACTCAAACTGGAAGTTGATGATTGATGATAAAAAAAAAAGAGAAAACTAATGGAAATAAAAGGAGTCGGAATTTAATAACTGAAAAACTGAATTTAATTAAAACGTTCGATGTACAACTCTAATCGAATGATTAGCCGGCGTGAAAAACGTTATCTCAGATCCGATCCGCTTCTCCCTAGAAAAGCTACCCACTCTTATCTAAGATCCGATCCGCTTCTCGCTCGAAAAACAACTAACTAAGCTCCTGACGATCTAACGATTCGCAACCGTCGAGACAATTGAAGCCTACGCTGAATATCACGCGGAACATAAAACATTTGATAATCCTACTTCTAAAACAAACTCATTGTAGAATTCCTGACTAGCAACCGAAAAGTCAAAACCAACTTTTATTTAAAATAAAAGAAAGTTGAAATAAATTCGCGGCGAACGTGAGCTTGGGATTTGAAAGATCCAATGTTCGAGGATAAGTTGGCCGACTTATTTTCGGAAAACGGAAGGCTGAAATCCCAAACCATGCTGGAGGATTAAAACGATGGTCGTTAAAAATATGCGATTTATCATTGTCCCTATTCAACGCGGATGTGTGTTGAAATCCTTTTTTACAAAAATGGCATGAGTATCGAGTTTCTTTTTCTACATATTGAATTTTGTGTATACTTTTTCTATATTTATGTAAATTGGATCGTCTGCTGAAACTTTTTCCACATATTTGACACACTTCCATATCACAGTATTAATGCAACATTTAAAAACTGGAAACTTTATATCTGCTGGCCGGTTCATTAGCAAATGGTCTTAATTCTAAAATGTTATGCCCTATTTGTAGCATTTACTCTCATTTACCCTCACCACCACTATACCAGTGAAAGTGGAAAGGGATGATGATGCCTGACAAATTTGAAAATAACGCGTGGTCCAGCGCGGTCTACGGCTGCAGAGCGCGTGCGAATGCTACAGTTCTTTTCTTATTTTTATAAATTAAAATATAAACATTTCTTCAACATGAGATCAATCATACGACATAACGGCGGTCGGGAATTGGAGTTTGCGATTTTGCTATTATCTGAATAAAAATTTTCTAAGTTGCCTGTCCTAAGGGACAAGGAGCATTCTGATAAATTTGAGAATAACGCGCGCTCTACGGCTGCAGAGCGCGTGCGCATTTGGGTCGACTGGATGGATCCTCCGCACGGCATCTTGTGTGCATTGAGACGCTCGTGTCCTTATCGTCGTGGTATACTCTTTATTGACGAAGATTGAAAATACTGTTCCTGTCAAGCTGACTGGTACAATGTGCATATCGTCATATTTTTCTACACTGAATGAGCTAGTGATTTCTCTTTTTTATAGCACCCTACGTAGGATCAGTACATGTTATAAAAATCGTTACGTCCCATTTGTCATGAAAGAGAACTGCTGAGATGTCTCTAGACTGAAGAATCGTTTACTCGACTTGTTTTAAATTTCCAGATTTCGCCAGCTTGCCCCAGATAGCAAACGTGCGGGGCACGCTACTCGCACGGCATGCGGGGGACGCGGTGCGTGCTGGGTGCGAGGCATATGGGTCGCACTTTGTGAGGGGCACGTACGTGCGAGGCATATTCGACGCACCTTGTGATAAGCACGATGTGCGGCGCATGTGTGTCGCACTTTGGGAGGGTCATTATATACATGATATATAAACAATAAGAACTTTTTTTGATAATAGTAGTAAAGTAAACTATTATTATTGTAATAATTTTTTTTTAAATATTTATAATTATTATAATTAAAGATTGAATTAATTGATATTGTAAAAAAATTTTATTTGAAAAAATTAAAACATTACTGATTTCATAATAACAATAAATTAGGAAATTAGTAAGAATGATTGAATGCATGGTTGTATAGTTTCAACGTACAATATGCATTTTATTTATTTTAAAACTATAATTTCCAAATTTAATCGACTATACAAATAATTTCAATTAGCCTTTTGTCAATTTGAATTTGAAATTAAGTAAATAAAAAAATGAAATTTTTGGTATAATTTCTACTTTACATATTTATTTATGTTTATAACTTCAATTTGTGCTTTTAATTTCAAGTTTAACATTAAATTGAGTTTAAAATGTAAATTAAAATCAATGTTTAAAAAATTTGTTCAGAAATTTAAAAAATGCATCTTTAATTTTCAATCGTATTGTATTCATTTTTTATTATTTTGAAGTAGAAATAAGAGGAGCTATATTTAAAAACTGCGCACATTAGCTGAATAATATACGGCACAGACTCCGCCGCGTCGGTCGAACGGTAATCGCCCGACGCGCCGTAACAGCTGTTGTCGACTTCCGTTGTCGGTTTCGCACGGATTTTACAAAATCTTGTAAAACTACTACGTTGAAAGTGATGTTTTTTCTTTTCAAATTAGTAAGTTCACTACTTTGAAAGAAGTGATTTTGCGAGTTTTAATATAATTACAAAAACGTGTGGTAAAGTTTTTCTTTTATTATTCAAACAACAAATAGGCTATTTACCGTTTTTGTTATGTTTCATACAATTTCTGAAAGTTTCAGCGAAAAATATTTATTATTGTGGACACAAACGTGCTAATCTCGCAAAAGTATCAGATCCTGAAGTTTGTGATATTAAATATTACAGTTATGTAAATGCGTGCGTTTTAATGTTAGTATCGTTAAGGGCATTTTTGCTTACGATATTTGAATGTTTGTGCCCAAAATAATAAATATCTTTCGCTGAAACTTTGAGAAACGCGAAAACGGATATAAATGGCCTATTTCTGTTTTGAATAATTAAAAACCATTCATTTCTATTCAATTTATTTATTTTTTTTCTATTATTCAAACAACAAATATGAGCATGTTTGTGTCCAAAATAATAAATATCCTTCGCTGAAACTTTAATAAGAGATGTGAAAACGGTTATAAACAGTTTATTTTTGGTTTAAATAATTAAAAAAAG
>CAKNYM010053630.1:7957-49467 GCA_932195095.1 Andricus curvator | reverse complement strand
CAATGAAACACGCGCGACAGTTGGTAGCAATGGGTAACAAAGTACACACAGAGATGAGGTGGGTACACATATACGCGTTGATACCACCGTACGTCGACGTACACAAAATTCTTAGGACAAACTGTGGAGCCACCCTAATATTTATCGCGATTGTCTGAAGATTGATAGCAATTGTTTCTCAATTTATAGAAACAAAATTGTCATAAATTTAAGAAAACGGAGTATCCATGTCGTAAGGCTGTGAAGCTGTCTCAACTAAAAATACAATTCTTATTTCAGTTATGTTTTATCATTGAGTGAAGTAATCTGGTGGTATTGATAGACAGCTTATTTGAAATACCAAAATCAAAAGAAAAATGGTTGATTTTTGAATGTTTTGAAAGTTGTTAAAAATGAGATTTCTTTCCTTTTTTTCGTTACGCCTTTTTAATGTACAATTCACAATATGAAATATTTATATATTTAATATAAATATGAAAAACCGCAAAAACTATACACGGTAAGTAAAAAGTATATAATGTTTACTTAATATTTTTTTTTAAATCAGAGCGAATTTAGAAATCTCCTGGTGATATGTTTAAACCTTAGAGTGTAATGGTACTTTTGACAACTTGAATGTGTAAACTGGGATCTCTGAGTCCAACGATTATTTCTTCCTGTAAAAGAGTTTTAAAAAATCTCAAGAAATTCGCATAACTTCTTCAAGCTCTCAAGAACAAGATCTCGTACACAAATTTAATGAATATTCAATCTGATTACTTATTTATTGTTCAAGGGTTCCAAATTTATGGGGATAAATCAATTTCGGCGGCACACCAGTGACCCGGCTCGCTTATACGTTAAAGGTTAAATTGTGCAAGTTTCACAAAATATTTAAAATTGGTCTGTGATGACCCGAGATTGCTCATTCTCTTAGAATAATCTGAAATAAAATGCATGTGTTTTTGTTAGCATTAAGCTTGAGAATGAATCTTTTTATTTTGAAAACCACATGAATTTTATTTTGGGTTAATTTAGGAAAGTGTGCAGTCTCGGGATGACGTAAACCAATGTTGAATATTTTGATTAACTTGCAGACCATATGACGAGGAGGTTTCTAAATTCGCTCTGAGATTGAGAAAACGAAGTAAGTAAATACTTATTACTTACCGTGTATTGTTCGCAGTTTTTCACGTACTGCTGCAAGGCTCATTTTCATTTCCATGAAAAACAATTATGTTTTAAAATACATCCATTCAAACAGTTTTGAATAAATAGAATATCGAAGATATAAGTGGAAGATAGTATAATAAGATGATTGAAAAGTTAAAATTACCTTCAGAATCACCCAGCTTTATCTCTGAATGCAAAAAAATAGAATTCAACACAATTGCGCAGTTCCCTGAACATTCCCGACAATTTCCAGGAAATTTTCCAGAACTTGTACAGAAATTTGCTGCACATTTTCAAGATATTTCAAGGAATATGCTCGAACCTTCCAGGCAATTTCTCGTAATTTTCCTAGGAAATTCTTGGAAAAATCTGAAGCCATCTTCGATAAATTCCAGGAAAATTCCCGAAAAATTGCCACGTAATTCCCGGAAATGCATTCATGAGAAATTCCCGGGAAATTCTTGGGAATTTTTTTACATGGGAATTAACTAGTACAACTTCTAACTTGAAGTCCTGTGGTTTTTTTAAATTTATAAAACAACATTTAAACATTTAATCTAAACCTATTCAATTTTGTATACTGCAAGGCTTAAATCTGGGTATTGAACTTTCAATTGAAAATTTTACAAAATTTTGAAAGAACTAAATGTGATGCAATTTCTTCACCAATTTTAAATATTTGAAATTAAAATGATTCTATTTGAAACCTTTTCATAGGACTTTTCATTTAAAATTTCAAACCATTTAAACAGAAAAACATATCGTTTGTAACGTTTCAATAAAAAAATTCAATTCAGGGTTTTGAAATTCAAAAAAATGTAATTAAAAGAAGAATTAAATTTAAATTAATTTCAGAAAATATATAATACCTTCCCATTGATGAAGATTTTCCTTGTAATTTTAAACAATAGTTGACAAAAAGGATATTATTTACAGTAAAATTTCTGAAAGTATATTTGCGACACCAATATTGAAAAAAGAAAAACTCGGTCATCATGAGTTCTTTCATCAAGTGATAAAGGATTTCGACCCTCGACCCGCTTGATGAAATCATGATATATTCCTGACTCCCCCAGGAGTATCACATGTTTTTGGGATTGATCCCTTTTGTCTGTTTTAGAATTCGCGCCTACTTCGAAGAATAAACATTGCGGACTGTGAATAATTGCATATTTTCACCTAATGAACTCTTAAACATTGTTGATGACAGACGTATTTATTATTATTATTATATTGATTATTAATTTATTATTTATCCTTTGAATTTTAAAAAACGGACATGTGAGATCATCCAATAATAACATTCGTTAGAAAATGTGATTCAAAGCAGATTTAAAGCACATTCTCAACCCTGGTATAATGAAACCTAAGGTTATTTTCTATATCATTTATTATACTCTATGGTTTACATTCTTAGCTATTACGACGTGGACTATTGCAGCGATAAAGTGCGTGGCATAGAAGCGAACTCTATATGCATTCCCGTCGGCGTTCCACGTTTTCAAGTTTCAACCAGTGATGCCAATGCTGGCGCCTTTTGCTACTGCGCTTGCGTTCAGGCCGCGCACTGGTTGGCGCAGTTGCCGCGCAATTCAAAATTGGAATTAAAAACAATTCTTGTAATTTAAATAAATAATCATTGAAAAATGCACAAGAATGTATATAAATTGTACAACTTCTGATTTTAGAAAAGAAAAAAATTTACAACACATATTTTTTAAATAACAGTTTATTTTCTTTAACTTCCAAAAAATAACTTATATTTCACAAAACATTCAATTTCGTGAGAAATTTGTTGAAAAAGTAATTCAAAATAATTGTTTATAATGTTCTCAATATTTTTTATGTATTCTCATAAGAATTCATATAATAATATAACCTATAAATACATAAATTATCATAACTGTTTTGTAGTTATGATTTGAATGCACAAATGTTATTTTGAGTACGTTTGTATGATTTTTGTTGGTATTTTTTCGAAATTCATTGAAGCGCATCTCAATCAAAATACTGATGATATGTGGAAATTCGATAAGATTTCATGGCTTTTGCTTCCTCATATAGGAAGCCGTGTGATGGTAACATTTTCCAAAATTTTTAAATTCATTTAATTGAACCTTTCCCAATTTAAAAATGTCTAATACAATGTTCTAAGCAATTGTCTGGATGTGTGTGTGTGTGTGTGTGGATGTGTGGATGTCACGCTTTTTTGTGAACACGATAACTTGAAACGGTCGCAGATAAATTGATGAAATTTGGAGGGATTATTTTCCCGACTAATATCTTGAAACTGTCCAAAGGAGTTCTAAAAATATTTGTTGCATTTTTTCTGAGCACTTAATCGTATTTGAAAAATCGGTTTTTTATAGTAATACTTTTTTCATTAACATAATGCAAAGTTGATGCAAATATATAAAAGATTCCTTGGTTCGAGACTAATCGATTGACCTACAATATTAATATATTTTATTAAAGCATAGGGAAGTTATGGTAATTTATATATTTTGAAAATCAGTTTTTTATAGTAAAACTTTTTTCATTAACATAATTCAAAGTTGATGCAAGTACAGAAAAGATGTGTTGATTCAAGGCAAATCGATTGATCTATAATATTAATACACTTTATTGAAGATTAAGGAAGTTATGCTCATTTATAATATTTGAGTCATCTCCTCCAAACAGAAAAACTTTTTTCATTGACATAATTCAAAGTTGACGCATGAGTAGAAAACACTTTTTGATCCTAAGTTTTCAAATAGGGTGATTCTGACAATTTTTGTAAAGAAATCATAAAGCTGGGAAAGGGATAGGGTGCTACATAACTTTTCCCATCCCTTTTCCAGCTCGAAAAATTATCATTTCGAATACAAAATTTGATTTGTCTGATTTGTCTTTGTGTTAAAAAAATTTTTTTATTATTTTCTAGTTTTGGATTTTTTTACATTTCTATTTTTAAATTGATCAAAATGAAGACTTTGGTTTGTCTATTATTGAAAAAAATAACTAATTCTTCCTCTATGAGGAAGCAAATACATTTGCTAACGGGAAGCAAAGTGCTCGTGAAATGAGCACCATATAATTATAAATACAAACAAAGTGGAAACACTCGAGATCGAATTTACAGCTAGTTTAAAAGTGTTTCTGAAGCAAATTTAGAGTGCTTTTGACCCGGGAATAAGTGAAGTAAACTGAATTTAGTGCGAGTATAAGGTGAGACTTAATTAATCTAATTAATCATGGTTTCTTGCGCCGAAGGTGAAGGTGCAGAGTCGATTTCCAGTGGGTTTTCGAAGTCGCAGGAACCGCCGGTAAAACGTAGAAAAAGGGTTCCTATGAAGAGTGTAAGAAATTTCCGTACTAACTGGCGTGATTTAGCAGAATTTGCTGGATAGCTGGAACCTGATAACCTGAATTTAAAAAAAAGCGAAATGTTCGGTTTGCGGTACCAAATTTAGAGCTCACTTAACTGACATACGTAAACACAAAAATACTGCTAAACATATTGAAAAGGTTCTCCAAGCGGGTGATAATGTGAATGTCTTACCACCACCTCCTCCCGGAAAAAGTCACGCGGAAAAAGTCAAATGTGCAGAAATAGAATTATCTCTGCTCATTGCCGCAAATAATGTAGCAATTGAATTTATAGAGGAATTAATTCCGTCGTTAAAAAAACTTTTCAGATTCAGCTGTACTAAAAGATGTTGTTCTTGTACTAAAAAATGTTGTTCTTCACAGAACTAAATGCACCAAAATTATAAGAAACGATTTAGAGCAACGTGAAACTGAGAAAATGGTAGAACATTTACAATCGACGAAATGTTCTGTTTCAACGGACGAGTATACTGATATTACAAATAAAAAGCAAATGTGTGTATTGGTATGCAGTATCAGTCCCCATTGAAAAAGAAAGTAGTAAATCGGTTATTAACTTTGCTTTCTGTTGACGCGAAAGATTGTTCTGCAAAGAAGTTATAAGAGGAATTTAAAAATTATTGTATAGAAAAGGACATACCTTTGCAAAATATTGTCAGTCGTGCTTGTGACAACGCGTCAGTTATGGTCGGTTGCAACAATTCTTTTTATACACATTTGAAAGCCGATGTACCGCATTTAGTATTGATTAATTGTGTTTGTCATTCTTCTGCCCTTATCGCAAGTAAAAGTTGTGAAAAGTTGTCCAATGTCTGTGAGGATTTCATTAAAGGAATTGTCACTTATGTTTCCGCTAGTCCGAAACGTCGCGCTCAATTAAACGAATTCGAAGATTTTTTTCTTGGTACAAACGCTCAAATTTTAAAGTTAGCAGACACTCGGTGGCTTTCACATTACGAGTGCGTCGTTAGGCTTTTAGATAACTGGCAATCTTTGTAACAATTTTTAATTGCTGAAGTTTTTAATACAGATAATAAAGCTAAAGATGTTAGTATTAGCAGTAACGAACAAACAATAATTCAAGGGACAGAAAATCATGATATCACCTCAGAAAATCATGAACCGGGTACAAAGGAAAAACAGTGTACTCCTGAAAAGCTACTGGAGCTTATGCAGAATGACTCATTTAAAGCTTATCTTTTGTTTTTAAAGTATACACTTAATTTTTTCAATGTCTTTAATGCGCACTTTGAAACAGACAAAGTGTTCATTCATACACTATCAGAACGCAGCGAGAAGTTATTTTGGCGAATGGCAAATAACTATCTGAAAGCTGAGGTTTTTTTAAATCCCGTCGCGTCCATAGATCTAGCAAATGAGGCAAATCACGTCGAATTAAATTCGGTAACTTTGGGATTAGAATGTGAAATCTACTTGCAGAACTTGCCACCTGATGAAGTCATAGGAATTCAAGAGAATTGCTTGCAGTTTTACATTACTGCAGGGAAAGAGATTCAGGAAAGGCTTCCTCTGACTCATCCGCTACTCTCAAAATTAAAGTTTTTAAATCCTGAAACTGCGTTGGATCTGAATGCGACAAATGAGATTCAAAGTCTTTCTGACATTGCTGAACATGTTCGAGAGTATGATATTGAGGCTTTAAATGATGAATGGTTCAATTTCCCTTATTCTTATACCGAAGAAGTGAAAGCAGAGTTGCTTAATCTTGAAATCGATGAATTTTGGTTTAAAATTACGCGTTCTATAAACCAAGATGAAGAACTAGCTTTTCCTCATTTGGCCAAGTTAATCGAATATGTTCTCAGCCTCCCTAATTCCAACGCAGCATCAGAACGTGTATTTTCAATTTTAACGGACGTAAAATTTAAAAAAAGAAATAAGCTTTCTGACGAACTATTAAACGCTTTATGCGTACTTCGGACAAATTTTCGAGTTCAAGGAATACCTCTTGCGAGTTTTAAAGTTGAGCCTAGAAACTTACAATTAATGGAAGGAGAAAATTTATACAAAAATTATGAACAATATAAAAAAAGGAAAAAAAATCTGGAAAGAGACAGACATGAAGATGTTGAAGTTGAGCTAGACGAATATTATGAAATTGAGGTAGACGAAGATATCGAAGTTGAGCTAAATGAAAACGGTTAAACTTGAATCAAATTGATTTTGATTCGAAGATACAATCCAATGGATTTCTTCCAATGTTAATTGCTGTACTTTTTTTCTACATTTTACAACCGTTCACTAATGCGAATTACTGAAAATAAATTTATCCTCAGATCGTGGCATGCTCATTTTGTAGTAACTTATTATAATTATACTTAAGAATTTTGAATAGGTAACGTAAATTAAGAATGGCTGTGGCAAAACTTTCAAAGACTAATATAGGAAATATAGATTAATTATGAATAAAATATAGAGAATTACTAAAAATATAGATTATATAAAGTTAAAGTAACATATAGATATACAATACATAAAATAAAAATATTATTCATATATATATAATATTTTATTATAATATCAAGTACAATGAATTATTTATTGTGATATTAGAATTTAAACACTTGTGTACAATTATGCATGGTGATATTATAATTTAAAAACTTGTGTGCAATTATTCATTGTGATATTAGAATTTAAAACTGAAATATGCAATTATTTATTATGATATGAGAATTTGAAATTTTAGAATAAGTAATTTATTTTCTATAATTCTTCCATCCACTCGTGCTCGATTTATGCTTTAAAATTAATTACGATTGAGAGTTTTTTCAGGAAACAAATACAAAGCAGGAAAAACTACGGTATGAAAAATAAATAAAAAAAAAATACGAGAGAAAAAAAGAAGGAAGGGGATTTGGTGGTTGCCTTTTTTCTCTTTCCTCTTTTTTGTTTTTACTTTTCAAAATTTTATTGGGGAAATTTAAGAAAAAAACATATGAAAAGACGAAAGAAAGAAAAGAAGTAAGGAGATTTGAGGTTTCCTTCTTTTCCTTTCCTCTTTTTTTATTTTTAGTTTCAAAATTTTATTGGGGAAATTTAAGAAAAAAATATAAAAAGACAAGAGGAAGAAAAGAAGGAAGGGGATTCGGAGGTTGCCTTCTTTTCTTTCATTTTGAATTATTCTTCCAAAATTTGTATTCCTATATTGCTATAAATATATCATTTTCTATGTTAGCGTCTTCATTCCTTTTATTTTAAATATAGTTATTTCTCATGTACATTACTTCAAATTTCCGAACATAAGTTGCATATTATTTATAGGGAATTGAGTACGGGGAACAGGCTCTGGAGGCCTAGATATTTGATTTTAAAGATGTAAGGGCGCTTTCACACGATTGCAGATCAGCAGATTGCATGCAGAAAGTCCACAAGAGTGAAAGAGATGGAGAACAGCCTGCCTCTTTCACTCTTGCGAACTTTATGCATGCAATCTGCTGATCTGCAATCGTGTGAAAGCTCCCTAATCCTTTATTTTATGAATTTCAATTTTACTTGCTTTTGCCGTTCATGTGAATTAATATGCTTTTTTGTGGCCTCCGAAAGTTCCCCATTGCACTATTTTCTAGCAGCAATGATGATTTTCGTTCTTTGCTTTGTTTGAGCATCGTGTTGCGACGTCTCAATTGAAAAGAACAACATTCTGAGCTCACATTTTTTTTCGAAATATTCAAATATTATTAACACTATGTAATCGATACCCGAAAAAATGTTATTTAAGGTTAAGAGAACTGGATAGATTAAAAGATGATGTGTCAACCCTAGAGAAATACAATTGGGCCCGCCAGGTTAGAAGTACATATATTTAAAAAGATCGGGATAGAGGGCGATTGGGAATTACTTTCTCTTGCCTCTCTACTAAAGAATAAATCGGCATGGATAAGAGCTTATGATAAGATATTATATCTAGAAGATTGACAGAGAGCCCACTCGTCCTCTGCTTTAATACTTTATCCTCAATTAAGCTTGAGAGAAGGACCTCAGAAATATTTAACTCTGTCAAGAACACCACTCGGTTTTATCAGAATTATAGCGCAATGGCCAACGGCCATGCCACGCTGAAAAAACCAGTTCTCATCAGATCACTGAAGTTCAGCAGCGTTGGGCGCGGTTGGTACTTGGATGGGGTGACCATTCGAGAATACTGTGTGCTGTTGGCATATTATGGGTGTGGTGAGCCCAAACTTGTAGTTATTTATAACTAAAAGAAAAACTATCCACCTAGAAACACTACCTGAATCGGGTAATGTCAAGCCTACCCTGAAAGGTAAATGGCTTAATGGTATAATGGTATAGCGCAATTAAGGTTAATAAATAAGTTCATACCTAGACTTATAATCAAGAATACAACCTGCAGTTTGAATGTTGATGGTTATTGTATCTACTGCCATGAGAATTGTTTTAGAACCTGTGTACCACCTTTTAGTAGAATGTCAATTTTTTAATACTGTAAGATTTTCATGCATAAGCGAAAGTAGGGATATGTGTGAGATAAGGAATGCCTGGCTAAATATGTTAGATAACCCTGAAAATAATTCTATCAAAAAATTATTATGTTTCTTAGTAAATTTTACGAATGAGCATTATAATTAATTATATACTTTAAGATTTTTTGATTTGCTTTCGTTGTAAGTACGGTTTATCTCCTCTGGGGTAATGTTTATCATCAACCTTCAATTTTTGTTTTTGTTTTTATTAATTAGAATAACAGTTAGTTTTTTAATTGAACTGTAACCTGTTTGTATGAATTAGATGATTGTCAAACAAATGAAGCATGAAACTGTTGAAATATTATATGGTGGTTTACACATGTTTTTATGTTAAAAATTTTTGTGAAATATAAGTTATTCTTTGAAGTCAAAGAAAATAAACTGTTATTTAAAAAATATATGTGTTATAAATTGTTTCCTTGCCTGCGATCAAAAGTTATACACATGATTCTGATTGGAATGCGTTTCAATATATTTCGAAAAAATACCAACAAAAATGATAAAAATGTACTCAAAATAACATTTATGCATTCGAATCATAACTACAATACAGTTATGATAATTTCTGTATTTATAGGTTATATTATTATATGAATTCTTATGAGAATACATAAAAAATATTGAGAACATTATAAACAATTATTTTGAATTACTTTTTCAACAAATTTCTCACGAAATTGAATGTTTTGTGAAATATAAGTTATTTTTTGGAAGTTAAAGAAAATAAACTGTTATTTAAAAAATATGTGTTGTAAATTTTTTTCTTTTCTAAAATCAGAAGTTGTACAATTTATATACATTCTTGTGCATTTTTTAATGATTATTTATTTAAATTACAAGAATTGTTTTTAATTCCAATTTTGAATTGCGCGGCAACTGCGCCAACCAGTGCGCGGCCTGAACGCAAGCGCAGTAGCAAAAGGCACCAGCATTGGCATCACTGGTTTCAACCTATCTTGTAGTGTACAGTTTATGCACAAGATGGCAGATTGGAGTCGTTAACGTTCATCGTGGGAAGCAAATTTTGAAATTTCATCGCGATAGTGGAAAAGAAGCCCTGTAAAAAGAAGATTATTAATGATAAGTATCTCGATGCACATAGCAAAGTAAGTATATAAATTTTTCTTTGCATAAATTTGGGAGTCTTAAATTAATTATATTACTGTAGAATGTTTCTTTGTGTTGACCACGTGTTGAGGAAAAAAAGGACTTGCGTCTTAATTATTTAATCTCATTTGTATATTTTCATTCTTCTGGTATATTTAATTAAAATCAAGAATTTTTTGGAACTAAATTCAAATAAATTATATTATTTTAGAATACTTATTTGTGTCGACGTTTTGAAAAAAAGGATTTGCGTCATAATTATTTAATCTTATTTCAATCAAATATACAAGAAGAATGAAAATTCTTCTTGTATATTTAATTGAAAGTCAGAATTTTTTTGGAACAAAATTCAAATAAATCATATTGCTTTAGAATATTGCTTTGTATCGACGTGTTTAAAAAAAGAAATTCGGGTCATAATCATTTAATCTTACTTGTATATTTTCATGCTTCTTGTATATTTAATAAAAATCAAGCATTTTTTCAGAACTAAATTTACATGAATTATATTACTGTAGAATATTTCTGTGTGTCGACCACGAGTTCAAAAAAAAATTATTTGCGTCATACTTATGTAATCTTATTTGTATATTTTAATTCTTTTTGTATATTTAATTAAAATCAATAATTTTGTTTGAACTGAATTCAAA
Source organism: Andricus curvator (assembly GCA_932195095.1). Classification (NCBI taxonomy): domain Eukaryota; kingdom Metazoa; phylum Arthropoda; class Insecta; order Hymenoptera; family Cynipidae; genus Andricus; species Andricus curvator. The sequence goes on along the minus strand of CAKNYM010053630.1, from coordinate 38,675 downwards.
TAAATTACATTACTGCGAATATTTCTTTGTGTCGACCACGTGTTAAAAAAAATTATTTGCGTCATAATTATTCAATCTTATTTGTATATATTCATTCTTCTTGTATATTTAATTGCAAACAAGATTTTTTGGAACTATTAAAATTAATTATATTAGGTACTGTCGAATATTTTTTTATGTCGACCACGTGTTCAAAACAAAATGATTAGCATCGTAATTATTCAATCTTATTGGTATATTTTCATTCTTCCTGTATATTTAATTAAAGTCAAGAATTTTGGAACAAGTTTCAAAATGCATTATTTTATAAGGGTTGCCACACAGTTTGAAAAATCTCTCATGGGTATGAAATTTTGGCCTGGAAAATACATTAGACTTATAAAATATTGAGATATATCTTATTTATTATGTTGCAACTAACAGCGTTCTGCGCAAAAAATTAAAAGTCTGGCCCGGAAGGTAGTTTAAATCGTGTTTAACATTTTCCACATTGGACACAAGTGAAAATAGTTTAAGATTTTTCAATTTGAAACTTAGAAGTCATCATTTTATATAAAGTGTTTGAAAGTTGAGTATGTATATTTAAAATACTTTTAAATTGAGAAAATTTATTCAATAGTCTACATTGAAACTTGTAAACATGAAAACTTAAAAACAACTACAAAATTGAAAACCCTAAGGTTAAAAACGAGCGTAAAAGGTTTATTTTCTTTGAGTTAATTTTTGCTTAAAAGCATTGATAGTTGAATATTGTTGTATTGAAAACCTGACACATTGATCAACTTCAAATTCAAGTATTAAAATCAAAATCATTTCCACTCGCAGGATATCAACTTAAAAGTCACAATAGTCGAGGTATTTTATGTTTCAAGTGCTCAAAATTGAATGCCTTGAAATAGAAAACGATTTAAATTGAATAATTTTAGTGTTATACAGAGACAAATTTATTGTTGAACTTTCCACAAATTATCCATAATTGTACAATTTGCAGATGAAAATAGAATAATTATACACTAAAACGTTCGAAATTGTTTATTTTCAAATATAAATTGTTGAAAACTGTATAATATGGAACAATTTTAAATTAAAAACGTTCAAAATTATATAATTTAAAAACAAATGAGGTTCAAGTGGAACTATTTATAATTCAACCTGCTGAGAAAAGCTTCATTTGAAAAAGTTGTACTTTCAAATAGAAAAAATGTAAATCAAACAGTGGAGGAGAAAATTGATTTTTTTAAACTGAAAATGTAAATTGATTGTTTCAGAAAATAAGCAGGGCTCGGAACGGGTTACTTTTTAGTAACTTAGTTACTTTTTTGATCCGCGGTTACTAAAAAGTTACTTATTTAATGAAAAGGTTCCTTTTGGTGACATTTTTTGCCCGAAATAACGAAATGAATTAATTCATGAATCGTATTATTTAAAAACCTGTGAAAAATGTAGAAATTCAAATTTTTTCAGTACATTTGGCACTTTAGAGCCGGGAAAAGTAGGAAATAACAATAAAATAATAATTAGTTCGTATGTAAAATGTATAAAAAGGACTATCAATTGAATTATTATGAATCCTGGTAAAAAAGGCAATTTAGCGGAAATTGCTAGTTTTTAAATTAAAATTTAAATCTTTTTTCTTAAAATATTGAACAATGTATTACATTTTTCGATGAGAATTTATCTTAGTTGATTGAAAGTCGGTTAAAAATAATAATTCGTTCGTATTTAAAAATGTATAAAAAGGGCTATCAATTACATTATTATGAATCCTGATAAAAAAGGCAATTTAGCTGAAATTGCTAGTTTTTAAATTAAAATTTAAATCTTTTTTGTTAAAATATCGAACTATGTATTACATTTTTCGATGAGAATTTATCTTAGTTAATTGAAAGTCGGTTAAAAGTTTATTTTTTTGTTGAAAATTCATCATTTTCGTTGAAAATTCGTCTTTTTTGGTAGAAAATTAATATTATTGATTGAAAATCACCCTTTTCTTTTGAAATATATAATTTTAATTGAAAATTCATCTTCCTGGTTATGAATGTACTTATTTTTTTGAAATTTTGTCTTTTTCGATTAATGATTCCCCTGTTTTCGTAGAAAATTCAACTATTTGGTTGACAGATAACTTTTTTGTCAAAAATTCATATCTACCGGTTAATAATTCAACTGTTTTGTAAAAATTGGTCGTTTTGGCTTAAAAACTATTTTGTTGAAAAATCTTATTTTTTAAATGAATTCTACTGTTTGTCATATTAGATTGAAATCTTTTTGGGTTATTATATCAACTATTACATTTTTCGTTAACAATGTATCGTTTTTAGTCAGAAAAATTCAACCATTTTGTTAAAAGTTGAACTGCTTTCTTAATCATACATTTTTTGGGCTGAAGATTCACAATGTAGGTGGCAGGGTGTCGACTTGACCGGGAAACAGGGAAAGACCGGGAACTTTATTGACCCGGAAAAGACCGGGAATTTAATTAAAAAACCGAGAATTTACTTCTGATCGTAGTCAAATTCAAGTTTTCATTATTTTAATAATTTTTGTCAATTTAGAAAAGTGATTTCTAGTTTATCTACAGTCGCAGGGTATATAAGTGTGTGTATTATGTTGCGGATTTATTTACTTATTTACGGTTTATAGATCCTAAATTTGTCAGATTATCTCAGTTTACTGTAAGTAAGTCATAATTTATTATTGAATTTTTATTATTTTCCATTATAAGAAAAACCTTTTGCAATTTTTTGCTCTGATCCTGACTTGGAACAGAGAGTTTTATAAATTAGTTATCGTTTTTACATTAGGACAGGGAGTTTCCGTACAGAAATATAATTTCACTTGGAACAGGACATTTTTGTCATCGGACGGGAATTTCTTTAAATAATTATAATTCGGATTCGGATTTTTGTTATATTGTTCATTGCGAATTCATCTTTCTGTAGTTAAAAAATCCTAATACCTGGTTAAAAGTTAAACCCTTTTGTTAAAAATTATTTTTTGGTTTGAAGATTCATCATTCTAATTAAAAATTCATCTCTTGTTGAAAATGTAACTAACTACTTTATTGAAAATCAATTTCTTCAACTAAAAATGTTACTATTTCAGTAGTTGGATGAAAATTCAACTTTTTGGTTGAAATTTTATATTTTTTATTTAGAAATTAAACTAGTTGTTTGAAAATTTATCTACTTTGTGAAAAATTCCCCTTTTTTGTAGAAAATTAATCTTTATGGTTGAAAATTCATCTTCTTGGTATAAAATGCAACTATTCCAGTTGAAGATTGATCTTTTTAGTTGAAAATGCAGCAGTTTGGTTGAAAATTCACTCCTTAAACTGAAAATTTGAATGTCCATTTTTGATTGAAAATTGATCTTTTCTTGTTCAAAATTTAACCATTTGGATGAGAATTTGTCTTTTTTAATCGAAAATTCAACTATTTTCGTTGAAAATTCACACATTTTGTTAAAAATCGATTTTTTTTTGTCGAAAATTATTTATTTTTCTTTTCAAGTTGAACTTCTTGTTTAAAAATTCTTCTTTTCGGTTAAAAATTCAAGTATTTAAGTTAAATATTTATCATTTCAGTTGGAAATTCATTTTATAGGTTGGAAATAAAATTACTTGGTTTAAAGTTAAACTATTTTGTGAAAAATTAATTTCGTTAGAGGTTCGTCATTTTGATTCAAAATTCATTTTTTTGGTTGAAGTCTGAGCTATTAGATTGAAAATGTATCTCTTTGGTTGAACATTCATTTTTTAACTAAAAATTTAATTATTCAATTTTTTGTTGAAAAATGATCTTTTTAGTTGAAAATTCATCTCCTTGGTCAAAAATTCAACTATTCTAGTTAAAGATTCATCATTTCAGTTGAAAACTTATCTTTCTGGTTTAAAATGCAACTATTCCAGATTCATTGTTTTAGTTGAAAACTCATCTTTTTGGTTCCAAATGCAACTATTCCAATTGAAGATTCATCATTTTAGTTGAAAATTCATCACTCAGTTTGAAAATAGTACTATTTTCTTGAAAATTCGTTATTTTTGGTTGAAAATTAATGTTTTCAAATGAGAATTTAACTATTTCATTTTTGGTTGAGAATTTATCATTTCTAGTAAAAAATGTATGTATTTTGTTATAAATTCGTCTTTTTTGGTAGAAAAATAATCCTTTTGGTTGGGAATGTAACTATCCTGTTGAAAATTTATGTAATTTATTGAAAATTCCTCTTTTCTGGTAGAAAATAATTTTTTTTTTGCAACAATGCAACTGTTCGGTTGAAACTTCCCGGGTAAAAATATTTGGTCTTGATTTTGTCTTGGGTAAAGACCAATCCAAGACAATTCCAAGTCATCTGTATGTCTAGCTTATGAGACGGAGCCAGACTATTTTTGATGTCTTAAGGGTCATCACTAATCCGCTTTAAACTTTATAGAAGGTTTATATTATTTATCTTTATGGTATTTATTGTTTATGTATTAATAAGTTTACTTATCTACAATAATTATGTTGTTTGGATAGCGAATCTAAAAATGTTGTCCATTTTTTTCTATGGCCAACAGTTCACTAGATACTTCTAGAAAATGACAGTTTTAATATTTTTATGGAAAATTTCATATGCCTGCAGTTGTTGAGACAGACTGGTTCCGAATTTCTAATTTAAAAATTATTTATTACAAAATTACAAGTTTTATCGGTTGTAAAATTTTAATCCTCAGCAGATGTTAACTGTTTGGTCCTCACCTAGCTACCTGATTCCTGGAAATGGCAGGCCCTGCCGGCGGGGTACATAGCTTATAGAGGTCGGAGTATAATGGACAATAAACTTTACAAACTAAAACTTCTCTAATTTTGACCTTGGCAAATGTATAAACGGTATTTTTTTCAAGACATACACTACTTGTCTTAAGACAAGTATACGTGGTCTTGTCTTGGCACAGTTAACAGCCATAAATTGCAAGAGAAGTCTGTATATCTCCAATGTCTAGCTGGTGAGACGGAACCAGACATCATGGTCCTAAAGACATATTGAAGACATTCAAGCCAAAATCAAGACCAAATATTTTTACCCGGGTTAATCTGTTTTAGTTTAGGATTCAAGTCTTTTGTTGAAAGTTCGTCTTTATTGGTTGAATTCATTTGATTTTTATTTTAAATTAGAATACTTTGTTGTTGAAATATTAACTATTACATTTTTGGTTAAAAATCCATATTTTTATGTTGAAAATTAATTGTTTCAACTAAAAATTCAACTACTTGGTTGAAAATTCATATTTTCCGGTTGAAAATCCAACTGTTTTGTAAACAAAATTGTGAATACATATTCAACTGTTCCTTTTTTGGTTGGAAGCTGATCTTTTAAAGTTTAAAAATTCAACTATTTGGTTGAAAATTTATGTAATTTGTCGAAAATCCTTCTTGTTTTGGGAGGAAATTAATCTTCTTAGTTAAAAATTCAACTGTTTTGTAGAAAGTTCGTCTTTTTGGCTTCGAAATTCAAAATTTTGTGTGCAAATTTTTTTTTTATTGACTGAAAAATCTTTCTTGGTTAAAATTTCAACTCTTCTTCAAAAATTCATCATTTTGATTTGAAAATTCATCTCTTTTGGTAGAAATTGGATCTTTTTCTAAGAATGCAACTTTTTGGTTAAAAATGAATTTGTTTTTGTTGAGAATTGAACTATTTTGTTAAAAATTCGTCCTTTTCAATTCAATTCAACGGCTTTTTTTGTTGAAAATACAACTACTTGATTGAAAGTTGAACTTTGTTGATTCATAAGAAACAGTAAGATTTTACCATAAGCCTTGGAGTTTTTAAATAATTTTTAAGGCGTGGAATGTAGAAATAGATGTTTTGTTACAACCCTCTTCATCGAATTCACTAGATCATTACCCCATCAATGGAAAGTCTTTTAATACTAATGTTTTCAAGGATCTGGTACGGTGTAACATGAATGTTTATTGTCTTTGATTTCTGTTGTACTATTTATTGCGTTTTTTCACAGATGGCATGGGTGCAGGGGCAACGTTCAAATACATCAAAATATTATTACAATGGTTTTTGGTTCCATAAGGACTCCAGATATCCGCACATCAGAAGATGTGCCGATCGACATGCAGGTTGTGCAGTAAGAATCACTGTAGAAAACGGGGTGGTCATGTATTGTTCTGGTGAACACGAGCATGACATGAGAGATGATGCGTTGCGTCTGTATATGATGGAACAGGAAATGTTACGTTTAGCGGAAACCACTCATAATTCCTACAGAGACATATTTGACACGGTTTGTAGAAGGTATGTAGTGATAATTACATTTCGACTGGGTCGTTTTGACGTTCAACCAAAGTTTTTTTTGCTGACATTATTGTTATAGGCTTTCAAATTAATTTGGGAAAATTCAGATCTACTATTTCAAGTGAGTCTTAGCATTTTTTTTCTAATGAAAAGTGAAATTGGTGAATGAATCTCACAATGAAATTTCGTTTGTTTTGTCAACAATCCAGTTTGCGTAAGGAAAACATATTTTTTAATATCTAAGTAATTTGCTTTTTCAATGTATTTCATTTTTTAGAATATTAATGTGGGTCAAAAAGTATAACCGCTGTATCTTAAAATTATGTATCTTTATAAAAAAAAGACGTTTTTCAACATATTGTTTCAAATATATGCCTGTGTATAATTGAAAATTGATTTCAAATATAATTGAACTATAAGGCGGTCGAATATAAAACCATACCACGCTGAAAAAACCAGTTCTCGTCAGATCACTGAAGTTAAGCAGCGTTGGGCGCGGTTCGTACTTGGATGGGTGACCATTCGAGAATACTGCGTGCTGTTGGCACATCGTGGGTGTGGTGAGCCCACACTTGTAGTTATTTACTACAAGAAACTATCCACCTAGAAACACTACCCAAATCGGGTAGTGTCACGCCTACCCTGAAAGGGAAATGGCTTACTTACTTATATTCAAGTTCATGAAGACATTGAACCACTTTAGCATTTTCGCTTAATTATCCCGTTTATTCAACTGCCTAACATATTAGAAAAACCTTCCGAAATCTGGAAAAGCACGACTCTTATTTACCAGTCACTTATTTAATAATCATTATATTAAGATTTTAACTTTGAAAAAAACCTTTAAATTAGTCACAGTAACAAATGTGTTTTCTTAACAGGTGGTATGAAATATTATAGAAGTACATTTATTAAGAAATTGATTCTAATTTTATTATGATGGAATTCCTTTCGATTTCAGCACTATTTTCCGGAAACGTGTGTAGTCACATGACTTGTTCACTTTCCAATTGAAGTAGGCCGCATTCAATTTGTTATAATATATATTTTTTTATTTCAATAAAGTACATAAAAAAACTTCGCGTTTTTGGAAATGTAGATGCGTACAAATCTGGAAACGAATAGATGTTATCCATTATATATTATTCTTGTCTTATTATAGTATTAGATCTGATAATGTTTTAATATAATTGAAGAATATCCAACGATAACTACATATGTCACAAAATTTCAAAATCGTTTCCTTCTTGTGCAAAAATGATTTCATTCGTTCGAAGCTTCAGATATGAAACAAATCTATCGGGGCCGTCAAATTAGCGCGCGCGCACACACAGCTGCATTTTTAAATACTACATCACTTGTGTTGGACAATATTCTTCTCGCCAAGCCTTGGACAGAGTGGGAACTTTTCGGCCCCTTTCACCCGGCAGAATGGGAGCTTCGACTGTAGTATTTAACTAAAATAGTAATCTATGTACCCTCTTCTTATAATCCTGGGTACATGCTTTTCTTGATATTCTTGAAGATTGCTATTCGAGAAATATTACATTGGTCCAGGCCTTCATAATAAATAAAAGAAAAATAATAGAAAACGTCGAATTCAAAATTCTTGAAATAAGCCTTCACTAATGAACGAAATAATAGTCTATAAACACTTTTTAATTTTCACGGATTCATCCATTAATAATAATACAAATTACAATTAAAAAATGTTCTCTTAGCCCACAGCTTTAAAACTCAATTCAAGTCCAAAATCAAATTGATGGACTTTTGTTTGAGGCAAACTACTGTAAAATACTACTATTAACACATTTAATCACCAAATGAGTAAAACCTAGGTATTAAGTGATTTTCTGAATTAAATCTGGCTTGATCATATCTAAACAGTGAGTGTTTGTTTTCCTTCTTTAATTCAGAACCTGATTTTTGAGAATTTTTTTGTCTCCTGTACAGTTTCGATTTTTTTATATATGTAGACTGTTATGGTTTGACATTCTCTTTTGTAGTTTTTTCATGGCAGTAATAAATGCAATATAAGTATATAATACAAAAATACTTCTTCGTAAATAGTTTCATAATATTTGGAATCTGTAAATGATAATTTCATTTTCAGCAACCCCGCTTTGGCTATTTATTTAGAATTCGCGTTGATCAAAAAGCGGATGAAAAGGCGAAGGCTCCAAGGCAGACCTCCTCTCCCCTTAAATTTGCAAGATTTGGGCGAAACTTTGAATGGTTACCTGCCAGTTGGCCACATATACCGTGGTATGGTAGTAGCCAGAGATGGCAGTGTCGCCCACATTTTTATGAGCGATGAAGCAATCGGTGCATTGAATGAAGCTCGTGAAGTATACGGGGATGGAACTTATAGGGTAAGAAAACATAAAAATCCTGTGTTTAAGTGAAGGGATGTGTTGAAGTGTAAAACAATTGTTTTCAAACACCTATTCTGAAAAAAAATAGTTTTAAAGCAATTTATTATGTATTTTAGGCGAGACCAATTGTTCCATTCACGTCACAGTTATATACTATGCATTTACGTATTTCGGATACAGTGAGTAATATTACGTTTAAATTATGATTATTAATTTATAATATATTAAATTTGTTTCTTTTTTTCTCATTTAATTCATTTAACTTACATCATTTACATTTTATGTTTGAATTTTTTGTAGGGGTATACCTGTGTTTATGTTCTGTGCGAATCACGCACGAAAAGCATGTACAATGCAATTCTTAATAAAATTAAGGAACTCTGCCCCAATCTCCAAAACACGTTGCAGTTTGTTATGGCCGATTACGAGAAAGCTTTTCTGAAAAGCATCAAAAAGAAATTTCCAAATGCTAGTCGTCATGGCTGTTACTTTCACTATAAACAGGTAATCAAGTTTATAGAAGCAACTCACCAGTAATTATGTACTTTAAAAAATTCCACTTACCGCTCTTGTACTTTTCAGGCAATCTTAAGACGTTGGAGACGCCTTGGTCTAACACATGCACCAAAAATTGTCTTAAGAATGGCAATGGCCTTACCGCTTGCACCTGCAACTTATTTTCAACCCGGGCTAGATGAAATAAGGCTAGAAGCAAATCTGCACGCCGAACAATTTCCGACTCTGGTAGACTTTGTTGATTATTTGAATCGTACTTGGCTACCTTTAGCTGAGGTGGTAAGTGTGTATCATTGCCCTGCACGCACGACTAACATTGTTGAGAACTTCAACAAATGGGCTCCTACTAAACTTGGTGGCGTGCATCCCAATTTATTCATTTTTCTCGGTGAGTTTTTTTAACAGTCGCAATCATAAAAACCACAATCTCATCAAAGAAAAGATACTCGTGCGTTTCTATTTGATTGTGAACAGGCTTAAGAAGTTTCTGGAATAATGCTGCCAGCATTTGTTGTTTTATTATACATTTGAAAATGTTAAAGTTTTATTATTTTGGTACACATTTGAACATTTTCAGCAATAGCAAACTATTTATTTTGCTTTTTACATTTATCTGAATAAACACAACATTTTCTTTAGCACAATGTTTCGTGAGACTCAGTTCATTATTTTTCATCATTATCCATATCCCAGTGCGCTTTTAAGTGCGAATTTCCACTTATTCACCCTTAGAACAATTTTTTATAATCTGCAAAATAGTGAACTTCGGACACTGGCCTTAGCTTCGGACACCTATTATTCTTGGGTTTATACTAATTTTTTAAAACAAAACTGACTTAAAATTATGTCAAGTTTTGAGCTTTCAATTTATGTTACTTTTAAGCCATTCATTTATCTGGAGAGCAAATCGACGCCTCCATTCAATATGAGTCTATCTGCTGACAGCGCCGTGAATGAGACTATACGCTGTGTATAAGCATAGGGAATAGTCTCATACAGAGCGCTGTCAGCACATAGACTCATATTAAATGGAGGCGTCGGAATGAGGGTCCGAACTTAGGAGCAGCGTCCGAAGTTAGTTGATTCTACAGTATTGACATTTTACAACTTTGTTGTTCCATGTTTAACCCTAGGCAGAATCGAGAGGAAAAATTGATGAGTTCTCTGCGTATGTCCATGAAATTATATGCAGATTTATCTTTGAAATGAGCCTAAATATATATTTAACAATGTTAATTATTTCATAAGTTTTTGAGAGTTTTAGGAAAAATCGAAAAATGAACTATTTTTGCATTACTTTCTTACATAATTGACAAAATCACTTCACCATGAACTTATTTAACGCATAATTTTAATATTTATTGAATTATTTTGAGAGAGGAATTTTATCTTGTAGATTATACAAATGAGTGAAACTTATTCATCTCACAAAAAACGGGTGGTCTCATATCTGCAACCGGTAATGTATATCATTTTTAAATGCATAACCATATTGACAATTTAATACCCTTCAGGTAAATTCATTTCTAATATGAGCATTTTCTTCAACTTACAATTATTTCAATAAATTAGTTCACGTCAAATTCTAAAAGTCTAGCAGTTAACTTAATAGAATAAAAAGTTGTGATAATTTGAAAATGTTGGAACATTTTCAACACCTCTTTTGTCTCTTTGGAGGCATTATAGTGGGAATTAACTTCATCAGGTTACCTGTGTTCATTTTCCCTTTCTGTTTATATTGTAGAAAAATTATCGAAACTAATTGTGGATGACACAATCAAACTGAGAAAACTCCGGGAGGGAATTCCGGTTAGAGAGAGAAGACGTGAACGAGACATTCAAAGAGATGGTAGGATCAACGAAGCGCAGAGACTTTTAACGCAACCTGATGGCGGGTGCGTAATATTTTTTTATTATTGTATTGCTTTTCATAAATAATATTGAGACTGAGAATAACAATACCATTTCCACTTTTAGGTTAACCATTCGTGAATTTTTGGTTCGCTGCGGACGTTACACGAAAGTTAATGAGCCAGTAGAGGAGGGTTCGTTTCATTCAATGTCTTGTATTTGAGGGATAGCATTTCAAAAATGTACAAGCGCCATTTTGCCAAAAATGATATTATGGGTCTCAAAACATCAGATAAATTGTAATACATATTGTGAGAGGGATTTTTTATGCCATTTTTCAAATTTTGTTTGTTCCTTTTTGTTAAGCTTTTGCAAATTTTTGCAACATTTTGGAACTTTTTGCAATTTTATAACTCCAAATCTATTTTGCGTCTTCAAATTTAAAATAAGAGTCACACATCATCGCCTTCTAAAATTAAAAAAACAAGCCCTTCGAGGAAAAAAAAATCTCAGTTTACTCAGAAATGAATGTCTTTTTTCCATTAAACTTTTCACGCCTCAAGTCAGCACTACAGCACCTCGGAAGCAAGTATTTGATCTTTATCTGCTTTGAACATTGGATTTTAAGTTAGCGTCTCAAGTTGAAAAATGCATGCGCCTGGAACAAAACGAAACTCCCCATCCATCATCTCAGAAATGAATGGGATTTTCCAATCAAACTTTTTTATTAACCACTCAGAAGCTCAAAAGCTAGAAATCTTTTTTTCCTGTAATTGAAAATTGTAGTTTTAATCATTGGCTACATTTTAGAAAACGTGTGCCTCAAATGAAAAGACATAAGTTCTACCTCCATTTTCTTGGAACCTAATAATACTTTAAAATCGAAATTTTCACGCTTCAATTCAGCAGTTATGTATCTCGGGAGACATTTTTTATTTTTTTCCTAGATTGAAAAATCGATTTTTGGTAGCCTCTTTCGTCTCTCCAGAAAAATCGTCAGAATGGCGCGTATGTGGAAAGCCACCCTTCATTTATAAAACATTCACAAAATTATTTGACTCTGTTCAAGATATTTTATTGTACAAATGAATGGGGGTAAATTGAGAGAAAGTCATGGTTATAAGGAAGTGTTAATTCGAAACTTGTGCTTTTCAGATTTAGGAGAAGAGGCTGAAATTCCCGAAGCTGATCTTTTAAATGCAGGTGGACCACCGGATGACCAACAAAGACCAAGGCCGAGGCGGAATCGACCTGCAAATGGTGGGCGACGTCAAGCCGTTCCATTACAAAGACGACGAATTCGACGTAAGATTAGTACCTTTATTAGAGTATAAGAAATACGAGGGTTTTTGACCAGATTTCCAACGTGGTAGTCAGACTAGAAAACCCGTTGAAGCCGGAAATATATTAAACTTGGGAAAGAACCGGGAAATAAGTAAATAAACTTTTTTAATCGCGAATTTCCCTCATTTTTAATTGCAACAGAAAAACATATCCAATTTTAAAACCTACAATTTTGAACGTTTCCACATTCAATCATAATCACTGAATCAGTTTCTAAAATAATCAAAAAAATAAACATCTTTATATTACGAAGCCCGATTTCAAAATTTTAAATTTATTTTTTTACTTTTTAGTTTGAAACAGCCGAATTGTTGTAAAAATTTTAATATAAATGACCAGTAAAGTGAAGGAAAAAGAACAGAAAATTTTTGTTTCATCTCAATCATGGGGCATTTCATTTCATATTAGCGCACTTCCAAAAAATCATGTTTTAAAATTTTTCTCGGACCTGGTTAAATTTTAGTTCTATAAGACCCTTTTGGAATTCTATAACCATACATTACCATACTCAATGGTTGCTGAAATATTATAGATGGACGTTGAACTACTTTCGTTCAACTACTTTGTATTTTTGAAATAGATTTTTCTCCATGAAAACAAAATCAAATAAACTTTGGAAGATAACTTCTCCAATTTTACGACGATGAAAACTGTTCTATTTTATAGAGTATTTGTAGTTTGATAATTAAAATTGATAATATCTAAAATCATGTTGTCTCAAATTTTGATGTTTATATGAAAAAAAAAGTTTAGGATTTCTAGTTTTCAACCCTGATTAGTGCAAGGTGGTCGTTTCAGGGAATTTAAAGATATTAATGGGAATATATATTTAATCATAGTAGTGAAAGAATGTGTATTCAGAACCTAAACCGCTTCAACCAACATAGGAGTTTTCATATTCTTTCAAACACATAGAGACCCTGGACCAATTGAATCTTGTGCCCAAAAATTATTTCCTGTTTTATAATCATTATTACTCAATTATACTGGTTTCTTAATAATTAAAATTCATTTAAAAATATTTATCAATCAAAATCAAGCTTTAATATGGAACTACAAAAAATGAAATATATTGATCGATGCAGGGTCTCAAAATCCCCTGAAATGGCTATCTTCTACTAACCAGCGTTAAAACCTGGAAATTCGAAACTTTCCTTTAATATCACTGATACAACATGTTTTGAGATATTCTCAATTTTAATTTTAAAACTTAAAATACTACATAAAGGTCTTATACTTTAAAAAAATAGTTGCCATGATCGTAAAATTGGAGAAATTATGTTTTATTATACATGCGTAAGAAATGCTACTTTGCACTTCTGTTTAGCAACTGCAAAATGCTGAATTCCCAACGATATCATTATTTCAGTGTATTAAAAGTTTGTTTCATAAATGTCCTTCATATTTTTTCACGCAAAAAAAAATATATTTCTTAACACTAATCGACGCCTGACGCCCTCTCTTGGTATTAAAAAGAAGCAGTAGAAACCCTGCGAAGCGACTTTTTCAACTGCGCATGTACCGAAAAGCTCGGGTCTATTTTAAGTCAATAAATGAGTGATTCTCTGTTAAGGTCACTTTTGATAGAAGCAACTTTTTTTGAAAAAATATTCTGAAATAGGTTTTTTTTTTGTATCACGCCTATTTTTGACAGAGTTATCGGTTTTCTTTTAGAATTTGGATTCATGGACCGATTTCTGAAGAAGTGAGTATTCTAAAGTTTTTCGGATCGCTGATTTCGAATTTTATAGCAGAATTTCAAAATTCAAGATGGCTGATCCGATATTGCGGATCAAAATTTTCAAAACAGTCACCATTTTGTAAAAATGATCATCGTAAGGTATTTAGGTTGCTAAATCCAAATATAATAATATAATTTTTAAACTCAAAATAGTTTATACAATATAATGGGTTCAAAATTAAAAAAAAAATTTATACGAATGGTTGCCCTTCCGTATTTTGGGTGGCTGCATGCAAATGTGATAAGCTGGACGAATGAACTTCCTAGTACTCTAAGATTCAAGAAAGCATTTTATAATTAGTAATACATTTTTTGTAAAAAACACTATAACTTATCCAAATTAAAAAACATAAAGAAATAAATTTTAGAAGCTCTCAAAACATAAATTATATTTTCACATATACTCGCATATGACGGTACATTCTTTTAGTTTAATAAGGCTTACAACAGAGGAATACGTCTCTAAAACACGGATTTATTTTTTCATACGTCTCTTTATTTCTTTGCTAACATTTTTGTCCTTTTTTTATTCAGTCCAACAATACTGAATTTACATGAATATTACTTTTGCAAAACACACATAACCCATAAAATGAAGTACCGTAAACATTTTTAAAAAGTTCGAATGTTTTAACATTATTTTCTAGAAGAATCAGAAAAATAAAATAAATTAAAACTAAAAATATAAAAGTCAATTACATTGGTCTTATAAACCTGACCTATAAAATGTCAGATTTGAAATACATTCAGTTCTAAGAAGAAGAAAAAACGCATTTTGAAGGTTATAATTTGTTGGAGGTTTCAGAAATCGCTCAAAACTACATTTAAGTAATATATTCTCTTGTCTTAATGACATAATGAATTAATTAAAACAGACTTCATCACACAAATACACTGAAAACACGTATTCGAAACTGTCAGCTCAGAGCCGGGTCATAGAATAATGTTAATAGGATGCTTTGTTTGATAAAAAATCATGAGGCACATGGTTAACCTATTTGTGTATCATTAGTCTGGGAGCCAGTGGGGGTGTCGTGGCCGATAGGGGTAACGGGCTCCACCCAAGTGCTTTTTATGTATTTTGACCCGCTGAACACGAATTTCGAGGGTGGCTTGTCTAAAAATCAACGGTTAATTAGTTATTAACAATTTAATTGTTTAAACCGCTATAAATTGTATAGAACCCGAGATATCGCGATTTAACTAACAAAGCAGCGTAAGCGGCGCGAGCGAAGCGCGACCCCGAACCCGCGCGCCAAGCGGACAATATAGCGGTCAAATTAAAATCCGGATATCTCGACTTCCATCAAACATTTTTCAAATCTGAAAGAACTTACGTGTTCTGCAAGAGATAAGGAATGTATGGCCGTTTATAGAATGTTGGTTAATAATAAACTATTTATAGCGGTTTAAACAATCAAATTGTTAATAACTAATTAACCGTTGATTTTTAGACAAGCCACCCTCGAAATTCGTGTTCAGCGGGTCAAAATACATAAAAAGCACTTGGGTGGAGCCCGTTACCCCTATCGGCCACAAACCCCCCCTCCCCCCCCGGCTCCTGGACTACATCCCTGACTTTGAATTCTGTGACGTGCGATTAAAGGACGTGTAATTTAAAAAAACAACAAAACATTGATTGTACTTGTTTAAAAGAATAAATTGTCCAATTTACCTGGAGCGTGTAATGACACATAATAAAAATATGCTAAGGTTTAACACGTTTTATGTTAGTTTAAAGGTAAATCTTTTAAATGCTACCATTTATTTATACACAGATGTGATACTTCGACTTATTTATTAAAGAATTACATTGATACTGATTAAAATAAATAAAAAATCGTCAAAAACTCATCATATTGTCATTACACATTCCAGGGGAAAAATTAGGGGGAAACTTTTTAACTTGAAATTCTTTTATCTTTAAGTGCGACACAATTGAAGGGTTAGATATTTCTACTAATACAAGACACGGACATGTAAAATAGAAGCGAGGTTTATTTCGAACGTAGTGATTCTACGAAATGTCGGAACAGACTGAGGAGCATGCTCGCAGCTCTGCGCGGGCTCGTGAGCTTCTACTAGCTACCTCTATAGTCTTGAGTTTATTTTCGCTACTACAATTCGGCCCTTCCTGACCACAATGCGTCTCGGATCCGTATTACAATAAAATTTTGAGCAAATCTTACAATTAATTTTCAGAGTCTTCTTGGTTGTTAACGGCGTCAACCCAAAGACATATTTTTCTTCGCTTTTCAAACTCCTTTGTAGGGCTTTTGAGTATTTTGAAGCCCTAGAATATCAGCTTATATATATATATATATATATATATATATATATATATATATATTATAACGCAAATCTTTAATAACAGCACGCGGCCCTTTAAACTTAGGGATGAGTTTCTGAGAAAAGCCGGGAGTACTATCGAAGTTGCGAATCATTACGAGATTGCCCTCAGAATAATCCTGAACCACTTTTCTCTTTTTGTCAGGATAACTTTTATCATACTCGTGAGCTTGCTCGGTATTTTACCTAGCAGACTCTTAATATATCTAGATTCCTACGCTTTTCCTGAAAATCGTTTTTCACAAATTCTCTTACATCGTCGATCGATTCACCTCTCTGATCTACGCCCAAGAACAGATGACTCGGGGTTGATTTCGTTGACCGATTCACAATATTGTTGAGAGAATATTCTACATTCTTTAAAATCTTCGGCCAGTACTCTCCTTTCTTGTCATCGGTCAGTTTCGCTAGCATCAGGATCATGACTGTTTACTCTCTCCACCTGACCGTTGGCTTGAGGAGAGCCTGCCGCTATGAGTACATACTTTATATGACATTCGGACATAAAATCAGTGAATTCAGAAGAGGTAAACGCACTACCTCGTTCGGAAATTATAGTGTTCGGTTTGCTGTAATCTTGAACGTACTGCTAGGTAGTATATCGCCTCCTGAATCGAGGTGGTTTTCGTCGCAAATAATTTTACGAAATTGGTGAACACATCCACAATTAGGAACACATGTTTTTTTAGCTATTCGTACATTTGCTCTATCGATGCGATCAAGAATGCCTATGTGCACGGTTTCGAATGGAATATCGCCTTTAGGAACAATATACTTAAAGTCTTCAGATTTTCTCGAAAAAGAAGCAACGGCAATGCACTTCAAGCAGTTTCTAATATGACTGTCTATTTTTTCGCTTAATTTTGGAAATCAAATGTCCTGGAAATTACTTCTTCAGTTTTCGCGAGACCCAAGTGGCCCATCTGATCGTGGTGTTTTAAATTACGGCACATGAAATAACAAATCATTTCTTTTTTCTTGTACAATAAACCATTTCGCATTTCGTACGAATCGTGCTATTGCTTCTCTAATAGGTTTCGAGTCTCAACTATCTCGAGACCCTTTCTCGACGGACGAACTCCTTCTAAGGAAACGACATAACCTTACAATTGTATCTCTGTAAGTATAAAATAGCATTTCTCTAATCTTATTTCTATTTTATTTTTTGACATCACAAAAACTTTACTCCGAATCTCAATTTGCTATTCTATTCTTTCGGGTGCCACCATAACGTCATCTAAGTACACCATTACTTCCCCTGCCTTAATCAAATCCGAAAAGGCGCTGTTACAAAAACATTGGTACGTGGCCGGAACCGTTTTGAGACCGAAAAGCACAAAACTTAAAAATTTAGGGTTATCAATGCCCGTAAAAATTTAGGGTTATTAATGCCCGCGTGTTTCCAATCAAGATTAGTAGCATTATCTACATGCTGGTCGCTTATACACTTTATTTAAAAAAAAACTAATCGGGCTACCTGAATAAAATACATAATCTAATTCAATACCCTTACCAACCGCTGCAATTACGATTACCTTCTTCAAGCATTATTCATCCTCCGGAGAGACCTCACTGACAAAGTTGACTGCTGCTGCCCTGACTGAACACTCCTTTGCAATGTGTCCAGGTTCATTGCATTGGCAGCAGACGTGTTTCTTCGGCTGCCTGCATTGATTAGACGTGTGTTCTGCCACTCTGCAGTTGTAGCATCCAAGTTTTTTAGACTCCTTCGTTGTAGATGTCCCAGTGGCCCTGAAAGCAGCTGTTTTTAATTCACCCTTGGGATGTCCTTTTAGCGGGTTGGGAGGCAAAAATTTTTTATTAAAAGCCTCTAGCAACTCCGACGAAGAGTCGAATTTTCTCATTCGAGCCTGATTCTTCAGCTGCACATCTGGAATCCCGTCGATCATGTAATCAACTATCTCGTCTTCTTCCACGGGGACTTGATTTCCCAGAATCCATTTATTGTGGTAGTACTGACTAAATGACTCACTCCGCTGCCATTTTCTTTCTTCCAAAATACGTCGGCGTTCGATTTTCTTCGGACGATGATCGAACATTTTTCTCATTACTATGAGGAGATCATCCATGCTGATTTCGATATGCTCTGACATGGAGTGGAAACACTCAAATGCGTTCCCTTTTAGCTTGGAACTAACTAATATCTTCGCACGATTATCGTCGAGTCCATAAGTGGCACTCAATAATAGAATTTGTTTCTCCCGCTCGGAGAAATTGTGATCACTGCCATTGAATTCACTCAAAAGATCACTTATTCCTCTAAGTTTAAAATTCGGGCGAGAGCTTGCAGAGCTTCCCTGAGATGACGAATCACGACGAGCTTCACGTTGTGTAATTTCCAATTCACGTTGGAGTAGATCTCGCTCTCAGGAGCTACATTTATCGTCTCAAGAGGTCGACTTCAGAAACTTGTTCTAGGCGTCGTCTGTCAGCTGGGTTAATTGCGTCTTTACGTTCAGCTGTGTTATCGAATGAAGGTTGATGTTGGACTCCGATGTGATCAGGATTGGAGTTTGTGTCTTCTACCTCGTTCATCCAAGTGCCTTCAGAACAAGCTTCATCCAACCTTACAATGAAGTCGGCTTTATTCCCAATTGAAGAAAAACCTATTCTCCTTGAAATGTCTTTGAGGTGTGTTATCGTGAAGTTATTCGAATCCTACATCGTGCGTTGTCGCAATCAGCTGACCGGCTCACAACCCTCACTAAACTGTCACACTACTCCGCCCGTCGGTAAAATCTCACGTATGGTAACACACTGTGTTTCACTGTTGTACCCGGAGGTTTACAATTTCCACACCAGGTGGCACACTGTTACGTAACAGTACAGGGTAGAGTACTCTACCCGTCGGTAAAATTTCTCACGTATGGTAACACACGGTTTTTAACTTTTGTGCCCGGAGGTTCCTGATTTCCACACCAGGTGGCACTTTCTCGAAAGGAAGGTATAGCACTACACTTATTAAGATGGCGGATTCACTCACCAAACTTACTAAATTTTCACTTTAGGCACGCAGCCAAAAAATTAAAAGTCAAGTCACACAGCCCAAAAGGAACACAGCCCACAAAAGCGCAGCGAAATCACATACCCGAACATATCGAAAAAATGCACACAGCAATTGAGTCAGTAATAAGATTTATATCGAAGAGGACACAGCTCAGGACACAGTCCTTTTCAATTGATCCTAAAACAGTTCTTTGACCGAATCCCTTTCCGTCGACGCACGCCTCGCGGACCGAATGGCGTCCCTTTGTTCACGCGAAGTTCATTCAATGAAATTTCACGACCGTGGCTTCGGATTTGCTTAAAAAGGTTCTGGATGACGAATCGCGGTACCGATCCCACTTCTGAAAATTGAAGAGCTAGATATTTCTACTAATAAAAGACACGGACATGTAAAATAGAAGCGAGGTTTATTTCGAACGTAGTGATTCTACAAAATGTCGAAACAGACTGAGGAGCTCGCAGCTCTGCGCAGGCTCGTGAGCTTCTAATAACGACCTCTATAGTCTTGAGTATATTTTCGCTACTACACAATGAAAATCGATATGCAAGAATAATAGTTTTTGAGACATACTTTTTAAGGGGTACCAGTTAAAAATTATATTTTATTACCCTTGTTTTCGAAAATCCTCCTCAAACTTAGTTCATATCGTTGCAGGGATTGTAACATCTGATTCATCCAGTTCAGAAGATGCAACACCTATTGCTGAACGTTTAGCAGCTCTTGCAAATCGTCCCCCTCCGCGAAGAAACAATCGCCGACGGCGAAATCGTATATATTCCTCGTCGGAAGGAGAACAAAATGAAAGAAGAGAGGCACAGCCCCCACGCCGCAGGCTCAGAGGCCTCCCGGATCCTAACGGACAAGCCGAAGCTCCTCTTCCAGAGGAGGCCGCTTCGCTCCACGTGGAGCCTCAACAAGATGCTCAAGTTGCCCTAGAGCAAGAGCCTCAACCTGAAGAAGAGCAGGCCGCTGCACTCCTCGTGGAGCCTGAACCAGCTGCTGAAAATGCATTGGAGCCAGAGCGCCAGGAGGCTCAACTCGTGGAACTGCCTCTACGCAGCAGACTCAGAAGTCGCTTAAATTTTGAGAGACGAGTAGCTGAAATTCCTGTCCCTGAAGAACAGCCCCTACGACGAAGACTCAGAGGACTCCCCAATCCAAACAGACAAGAAGCTGAAGCTCATCTTAGAAACGGGGCCGCTGCGCTCCACGTGGGTCCTCAACAAGATGCTCTAGATATCCTAGAGCAAGAGCGCCAGGGCGCTCAACCCGAAGAACTGCCTCTACGCCGCAGACTTAGAGGTCGCTTAAATTTTGAGAGACGAGAAGCTGAACTTCAGGAGCAAGCCGCTGCACTCTACGTGGAGCCGCAACAAGTTGCTCAAGATGTCCTAGAGCATGTGCGCCAGGAGGCTCAACCGGAAGAACGGCCCCTACGCCGCAGATTCAGAGGTCGCGCGAACCTCAACAGACGAGATGCTGAAGCTCCTTTTCAAGAAGAAGCAGTGGGGCAGGTTCCACTCGGTCGTGAGAATGATCATGATGAAAATGGAGCACACGATGTTGAAGGTATTGTCATTTATTATGTTATTGACTCTCAACTAGGGTTGTGCCCTTTGGCCGGCCAAAACAAATGAAATGGACAAAATTATTAAAATTATTGTTCTTCACTTACATTTATTTATACATAATTTATATCTCACTACACACACTCACATCTCATTGCACGCTTTTAATACTATTAAAAATCGGACACGCTGGATACGAACCTACGTTCTTAACTACCTAATCTATGTCTTCGCATCGCAGTCCCTAACAACTAAGCCTCTCGGCTATCCGAAACTTGGAATGTTGTATCGAAATCTCAAATTTGATCAATCGCAGTGGGTTAGATGTTCAAAAAATGGCCAAAAGTCAAGATTTCATCGAATCTGTATGAAAATTAGTGTAGAGGGGTAACGAGGTTGCTGATTTCGAATTTGACATCAAAAGTTATGAATTAAAAATGGTGGATCCAATATAGCGGCCATCATTTCAAAAATTTGACATGTTTGTATGAAACTTTGTTTGAAACAGTTTTTGAGCTCGTTGATAGCGAATTTCACGTCAACAGTTACTAATTTGAAATAACGGATGAAATATGGCCGCGAAAATCTTAAATCTTTACGTATTTGTATGAAATTTGGTAAGACGGGGTTGTTTAAGGAGCCCAGAAAATGGGTCAAAAATCAAGATTTCCACTTATTACTTCAGGGAGTTTTCTTTGAGAGCCTTCGGGAGCGCTGATTTCAAAATTGATGTCAAAAATTACGGGTTTGAGGACTCCGTTTCCTTTAAATATTTTACAATTGCACTTAACCACTATGCCTTATGCTTATCGTAACCTATAATCGCTTCGCCTTCTTATTATTTACAAGTTATTAAATATTATTTTGCCAGCTATCAACTATTATCTAGCAAGTGCGCGAGACCATCCAGGGCTTCCGTTTACTCTTACCATTACTCTTCAAGCTTTTCAAAGACACGCAACACTAATTTTCCTTATCCATATTTCAATTTTGGTCTTCTCCTCTCCCATGCATTTTCTCTTCCCTTTTCTCTTCTAAGCTCTTCACCCACTCTTCCCCTTGTCCACAACCGCTCAGTATCCACCTAACTTTACCTACCCCACGCTTTTTCCCAACACGTGCTCCCAAGGTTCCCGTTCAAAACCGCATACCCTACACATTTTCATTTTTTCACTCATCCAATATTTACATTGATTCATGCCTTCTCCCATTCTGAAACTTATCATTCTGGACCGCCTGCACTCCTTTTTCAAATTTCCTTGATATTTTTGGACCCTTTCCATCTTGATGAATCTATACCATTTATTATATTTTGACTCCATAATCTTTTCCCACCTTTTCTCTTCCTGCTTCTTACTCATTTCCCCCTCTACTACCTGCCGCTCCCATCCCTCGGCACACATTCTCCATTCCCTTCTAACTTGCCATCTCTCCTCCTCCCACCTTGAATGTCCTGTGTTTCCTTTCCCCTCTCTATCTAATATTTCCTGCAGGCATGTTTGTGCAACTTTGCTACACGTACTACTCTTAAGTTTCTCTTCAAAATTCCATACCCTTTTCCTCTTCCTTATCACCAATTTCTCTCTTCCTTTTTCTTCTATCAACATTGGGCAGTTCCAGCTCACTCCCATAACCCATCTCAGAAATCTGTCTTGCATGTTTTCTACCTTTTTGTACTCCTTCCACCTCCACTCCATAACACATCATAGACCATACCAGTGAATCAAACAGCCATACTCTCATCTTCCAGTCCTCTCTGAATCTTCTTTTTCCAATCCCCCACACTTGACTCATCACCTTACTCGCACTTTCCATCCATTCATTTACTTGCAGATCATTTTCACCTCCCGCTTCAAACCAGAATCCTAAATAACAAAATTCTTCTACCATTTCCACCATTTCCCCATGTATCTTCCATCCATACTTTACTGCATTCTTTCTCTCCCTGAAACATACTATCTTTGTCTTCGTCACACTAATTGTCAGGTCTTCCTCTCTCTCATACTCTTCGAATCCTTTCATTAGCAAGTTCATTCCACTTTTATTCTCTGCCAGAAGCACCACATCGTCCGCGTACGCTAACGAGTATATTCTCTTATTTCCTAGAACTGTACCCCCTTTACCTTTCTTTTCCATTTTCTCTTCCAGGTCTGCTAACAATATGCTAAACAACAACGGATTCAGTAGGCACCCTTGCCTGAGACCCCCCCCCCCTGTCCAGAATTCCTCTCCTTTCTGTTCCCCGATCCTCACTCTTGTCTTCGTCCCCGTCAAGACCTCTTTTATCCTTTCAATCAGATCTTCGTCCACCTCCTTTCCTTTCATTGCCTTCTACAAAACTTTCCTCTTCACTGAGTCGAAAACTGCCTTAAAATCTACGAAGAGTGCGACCAGTTATCCTTTTTACTGTCCCAGGTTTCTTTTGACTAAATAAGTTAGCACGAAAATGTTATCCACTATCCCCCTCCCTGAATCCGGTTTTGATTGTGTGGAATACTTCCTTTCTCATCTACCTGTTCTTCTAATCTCTTCCTAAGCACCTCCGCGTAAATCTTATACGTTACTGGCATGAGAGTGATTCCTCTATAATCTTCCACTTTCTTACCCCCTCCTTTCTTTAATAAAGGAACAACCAAACCTGTTCTCCACTCCTTCGGCCATCCTTCCCCTCTCTATACTCTATTACATACTTCCCAAATCTCTTCCCTAACCCTTCTTCCGCCCAATTTCAACGCTTCATTCTCCATCCCATCCTCTCCTGTCGCCTTATTTCTTCTTAACTTCTCAATTTTGTTCATAAAATTAGTGGATAACAATAACGATTAACGATTGTAAATCGTCATACAATTTTTCTGACAAAGTTTGGGTATTAGTTTTCGGATGATCATTATGTTTGTTGATAGACTGAAGTTGGTATGTCGAAAAATAGCCAAATAGCGCATTTGTTAATTAATTATGTTTGAATAATAATTCTCAATTATTATAGGATGAGAAAATATATATGATAACAGCATGCTGTTAATCCCCAGGAAAGAATTTTTCCTATTATTTGATTATCGTAAATTCAATACATTTTTGAACTTGTAGAATCTCCCACGTCATGAAAAAGAATTATACCAGATAGAAACACGCTAAATCCGTATAGACGTTGGAAACAAGTCCTAACCTCAAAATTGAATTGTCTTATTTTACTTCATGAATGCTAAAACCACATTTTTCTAGATACTTAGGGCCGACTCCTGTTTTGAATCAAATCTGTATTCGGAGTGAAAAATTTGCTAATTTCAATAGTGTTTGTGTGAAACAATTTTTCTGGATTCTAGCCCGAGTATTAGAAAAAATCGTTTTACACAAAAAGTATTGAAATTAGACCCTAAGTATCTAACGAAGATGGAATTCTAGTGTTTATGGAATAAAATGGGGCAATTAAATTTTAAGGTTAGGGCCTAGTTTCAACGTCCTTAAATTAATCTCTCCGCGCTTGTGTAACTGCTGGAACCCGCCTAGAACCTGCTAGACTCCCACATTTGTCAATAGAGTGATTCCAGGTAGAACCACGTTAGACCCGTATAGACGAACTCAACGAACTTTAAAAGAATTTATCGCTCTGCGTGCCTGCTAGAACCAGCCTAGAACCTTATAGACTCCCGCATCTTTGAATCAAGTGATCCCGAATAGAGCCATGCTAGACCCGTATAGATGCTCACAAAGAAATTTTAAAAATAATTTTCATTTACACCTCCCGGACTGGCCCCAGGTAAAACCTGCTAAGCCCCCGTTTTGCAATTGAAATATGTTTTTTTCTGGTTCCAAATCTCCATGTTGAACCCTCTTACACCCGAATAGAATTCCTTATCGGTCTTCACAATTTCCCGTTAGAACCCATGTGCGCCCGGACAAATGCAGCCCAGGTAGACACGGGTAGGTGTCCGAACGGCAATGTTTGAACACGTGAGATATCTCTAAAGAAATTGCAGTAAGAAATCTCACAGAAAACTTTGGAGTAACCCAGAAATCCTAGGGATATCTAAATACTGCGTTGTTAGAATATCCTGTTAATGCGCGAAAGATATCTGTAGCATGTGTCTAGGATACTTTGGAGCATAAATGGTCCACAATTAATCCTAAAGTTAATGGAATATGGAAAGAAACTTTAAATTCACTGGATACATTCTTGATACCTTTTTTTATAGCAGAAGCAATTGGCGCTGTCGATGTAGCTTATCGAAATGATGATATCATCGAAGTATCATCAGAGAATGAAGGAAGAGCAGAAGGCATACAGGAGCAAGGTACTTGAATCAATTACTGTATTTCTAAAAAATTCTTACAGCTAACAAACAATAATTTGTAAAAAAAAAAATTGTTTTTATCTTCTCGTTATTTTACTGTATGACCTTTTTGAAATTTTAGAGATGGATACGGACGATGAGTTTCCTCCAGTTAATTGGCTAGGACATGCACCCATGCAGTTAAATATTCAGCCCGATTTGGACGAACACGGTGGAAGGGACGCAACTTGCGTTATCTGCCGCGAAGCGCGTAGCGAAGTGATTTGTCGGCCTAATTGCAACCATATGGTCATGTGTGCTCGATGTGCAAACCAGTTAATCAGAATCGCAGTAGCCGATCATGCCGAAATCCGCTGCCCCTTTTGCCGTAGCATTGTTTTGGAGTTTTTGCAACCTCGAATGCCAATGGCGTGATTCCCTTATTTATTTTATGAAAAGCTAGAGACGTCCAAAGAGTAAATTACGGTTTTATACATTTAACTCAATATTGAAATGAGTAATAAGAATAAGTTTGAACTGTTCAGTTTTATAAACATATAGTTCCAATTAAAAGGTCTTACTTTTCTATCAGTTGACGGATTAAACACTTCGGGTGTGATCAAAAATAAATGTCTTATCTACCTTTGTACAATCCGACTCTTTATTTACCTGCGTTTTTTCAATGATTTGAAATCTCTTGCCCTTTAAAATGTATTATAAACGAATTGTGTTAAGTTATAACCCTCTCATCCGTATTCTAGAATGAAGTTTTTTCCAATATTCCATTTGATTAAACTATAAGTTTCATTTAGAAAGTACTTTTTTTTTAAAACTTTATGAATTAAGTTTAAATATTTTATACGAAGATTATTGCAAATACGTGAAAGAAAGCGATGTTTAAACATTTCTGACGTATACTATTAAAGAGGAAATGCATGTATAAAGATATTCACTTATGATTTGTAACAGATAAATACGAATAATCAATTGTTTAAGTAAATTTTATAAATAAGTGTCGCCATAAATGTCGCTATGTATCGAAAGATTGGTATCGTTTTTTTATTAGAAGTAAGTGCAAATATATTTTTAATAGCCTTTTTGGGTGATATTTTGTTGTTTAATAACAATTGTTAATAGTTTTCACAAGCTTAATTAAGAAATGCATAATATAGTCATTTCGTGATAAAAAGATTTCTGATTTTCTGTAGAATCACTTACAATTATGTTGCCATCGAGTCTTGCTGTGATGCTAGGCTATTATAACATTATTTATAATTGTTTAAAAAATATTAATTAACAAATTCGTAGTTCCGTCGTTTTCAAGATATTGACTTCGTTTTTTATGATATTCGATTAAAAATATCTTGTCAGTAGCTCTATGTTGTCATAAGTTCCTGTCAGATAACAATTTATAATTGTTGTTACAAAATGTAATAGAAAAATTCATAATTTTCATATGTTTTCAGTAGAAAGATTTAGTTTTTTCAACATAATCAACTAAAGCTGTATTGCAAATGGGCTTCTGCTATGTCAATTTGCTGTATCGATAACCATTTACATTTTTTCATCCAACTTGATATACAAATTTATTATAGATCCATTTTTCAACAGCTATATTATTCCGATTTCTTCATGAAATTGTCTACAAATTACTGAACAGCGACTCTTTATTGTATTCATTCATTGTCCAACAAGTATTATTTATTAAATTAACAATTTATTCTGACCTCTTTCAACACACATAAACAATATGATTCTGCTAACCAACCACCATTTGTCTGCTGAAACGCGTGATCGAACTGAGATTATTTTCAATACATATTGTTTATAAGTGTTGAAAAAGGTCAGAATAAATGGTTTAATTAATAAACAGTTCTCGCTGCATGATAAATTGATATAATAAAGAGTTACTCTGCAGTAATTTAGAGTTCTTTTTATGAAAAAATCGTTGAAAACGGTTTTGCATAATATTTTTATATTAAATTTGATTACAAAAAATGTAAATTCTTATCTAGGCAGCAAACTAATATAGCAGAGGCCCATTGGAAAAACATTTTAAAATTATTATGATGAAAAAAATAAATCTATCTACTAAAAAATGGTCAAATAATGCATTTTTTAACAACAATTATAAATTGTTATCTAACAAAAGCATATCACAACATAGAGCTACTAACAACATATTTTTAATCGATTATCTCAAAAAACGAAGTCAATCTCCTAAAAAAGTCGAAGCTACAAATTTGTTAATTCATTTTTGTTAAACGATTACCTATAATATTTTAATAGCCTAGCATCACAGCAAGAGACAATGGCAAGATAATTCTGAGTGATTCTGTAGAAAATCAGAAATATCCTATCAAGAAATGACTATATTATGCGTGTGTTAATTAAGCTTGTAAAAACTATTAACAATTGTCATTTAACAACCAAGTATCGTACATAAAGGCTATGAACAGAATATTTTTATTTAGTTCTGTTAAAAAAAAACATTTGCTTAAACAATTGACTATTGGTATGTAACTCTTACAAATCATAAATAACTATATTTATACATGCATTTTTTTCAAAAGGACACTAATTTGTTTATAACAATTCGAATTTTTTTCCCCTATCTAGCACACCTGGACTCCACCTTCAAAGTGTTTCTACACTAATGCAGTGTGTATTCGAATAAACGGGATAATTTCGTGAAACATGACAACTTATAATAGAAAAAATGTCACTTTCATTATGAAGTAAAAAACGTTGAAATAACATTTTCAAAAATTTGGTTCACATTTTTTTTGAAAATGTTATATGTCTCAATTCATTATCATCTATCCCTTCATTTGTCAAAAAACATGGGCTTAGAACATCATCAGTTTTCGAAATGTATATTATTGCCTATTATACTTTTTCAGAATTAATCCAGAAACTTGCGTTTTTGTTTTAATTCCGAACTTTTCTTCAGCTTGTTAGTAATGAACAAATAATAATTAAACACCAACTAAAAACATTATTTAAAAAATGTTCGAATATTATTATTTTCTGAAATAAGTATTCTTATTATTTATGCAACGATTCTTCTTAAAAATTATTATATTGTTAAATATTATTATATCAATCAAGGTAGAGATTGGAAGAAAAATGGGAGAATGTAGGAAAACTCAATTAATTAACATTATTCTAAGGAAAGGATTGTTAGAAATAATAATAACTTGTTCGAACAATTTTAAAACTGCAAAATATGTTTAAAGATTGTTCAAGAATGGGAAATGTATGGATCGTTGCGTGGCCTAAGCATTGCTCGTGGCCACGTCCCATGCTAAACTTGAATGATTAGTCCAGCACTAAGTTCGACGGATTCCAAAGTTTGACTTGCATTAAAAAAACTAAAACCTAACATCAAAACTGTACGCATTACTCCAAAGGTAAGTTTCAGAAATCTATTCAATTTTTTTAAACCAATATTTCCTAGTTGAATACTAATGTTTTGCAGTACAAAGTTCGATTGTTAGATAATATACATTTTTTAGATTATAGCCAGAAAATTTTTCTAATTCTAAAGAGCAAATTGGAGAAAGAATTTGGACGTGTGCATAATTTTGAAAATCCCGTGAGCCGATGCGAAAACGTGAAAGACTAGGCCGACCATACCCAATGTTACTTTACACACACTCACTGTCGAGGAATTCATACAGTTCCAGGGATTCGTAAGAATTCGAGGAATTCATGTAATTCGAAAAATGTATAGAATTCAAGGAATTCAGAGAACTCAAGAAATTTCGATAATTCG
Organism: Andricus curvator; assembly: GCA_932195095.1. Classification (NCBI taxonomy): domain Eukaryota; kingdom Metazoa; phylum Arthropoda; class Insecta; order Hymenoptera; family Cynipidae; genus Andricus; species Andricus curvator. Next base: position 9,560 of record CAKNYM010053630.1, on the reverse strand, counting down.
GAGATTTCAGAGAATTGAAGCAATTCAGAGAATTTGAGGGGCTGACAGCAAAAGCGGACTAAAAAAAGAGTCAGAGCAAAAGCGGGTTGATTATTTCTCAGCGGAAGAACGAATTAGCACACGCGCTACGAGCAGAAACGAGTTAAAGATTCAAATTGTTTTTGTCCGTAGCGCGTGGACTAACCCATGTTTGCCCGCACTCATATTTCGGTTTAATTCCAACCGAACTTTTGATTCGTTTTGTTGGCTACGCTGTCATTTTCGTTTCGTTCGCGGCTGGACGATCGAGAAAAATAAAATTGATGGGTTTACCTCCATAATAGCTCAAGCCCAATATAAACGATTTTTCAGAAGAGTCAAAAAACGTTCTCAAAAATCGAATTTTTAATTTTGAAGAAACAAACATATACTCTTAAAGTACTTCAATGCTGAATAGATGCCTGAAAAGTTAGATTGGAGAAATATATTTCAAAAAAATTAGTGATAATTATTGGAAAAATTCATTTCTTTTTTAATACGCATAATATTTTGCAAATGAATTATCAATGCTATGAGGCCCTAGAAATAATTCGGTTCCGATTCCGTGTAATTGGAAAACTAAAACGGAAATAATTCCACCAAAATTATTTCACGGAGATTGGCTGCGATTCGTTACATGATTCGCACTAAATCTCAAAAATTTATAGCTCAAAATAGTTTTTATATTGAACTCTTGGATGTTATTGAATTTTTTTTATTTTATAAACAAATTTTAGAAGCCATTATCGACATCAGCTATTTATGATGTAATGAGTAAAGTTTTGCCGACGAAATCGACCAAAAATTATTCGTTAATGACACCTAGTTAGCATATGTTTAGTCACTTAATAACAATCGATGCTTATTTGAAGAAACCTAATCAATAAATGCACTGTTGGGCTATTTTCTGACGCACTAGCTTGGTTCTTTCAACGTCATCAAATATTATTAACTAATTTATAAACCTTTAGGGATATTTCAATGACAATGGACAGTTATTATTTTTGAGAACAATTTTTCTAACAAATTTGTATTATCTCATATATTTATGAACTAGATAATTCCACTTTTCACCCAAGAGTTAACAGCCGATTATTTATCAATCTTTTCTTGCTATTAATCAATAGCAATTGATGATTGAACAAAATTAATTAACAAATGCATTTTCTGGCTATTTGCAGCTGCGAAATCTTTGATAAGACGAGAAGTGCTTTTTTTTATAAATAAACTTAATTAACATATGCGTTATTTGTAGGGAGCGGACTAGACCAGGTGTGAACATGGGGGTGGTCCAAAAAAAAATTGGAATTTTTATAATAACGCCCGGAAATTTGCTCCAATCCACACAAAAATAAATCCATTTTTTACAAATGATATTTAGAGGTGGCGTAAGCTCCATGCAGTTTAACACATTTTCCATAAGAAAAAAAGACATCTTTGTAAATTGTATTCAGAATCCTCAATATTATAGCTGAATCGTGTTGAAACTCAACATTTCTCTTCACAATTAGCCATAAAATACGAATAAAATATTACTTTTCAAACATCACCCCCACAAGTCTGTTTTATAAAGTACCAAAAAACC
>CAKNYM010053628.1:279519-296897 GCA_932195095.1 Andricus curvator | reverse complement strand
TCTTTTTATATTGGATCAAATTCAAGTTTGGACCGTTGTGTCATTTGAATCGTCGGATGATTTGGATCTTCCTTTTTGTTTTGTTTTTTAATCAAATTTAAATTGTAATCATATAATTTCAATTTGGATTTTCAGTTTGGATCTTTATTCTTGAATCAAATTTCAATTTGAATCAATTGGATCTTCCAGTTTGGAGGCTTGTACCACGTAATGATATGAATCTATTAATTTGGATCGTTGGTTGATTTGGATCTTTATCTTGGATCAAAGTTAAATTGTAATCATTGAATTTTAATTTGGATTTTCAATTTGTAACTTTATTTTTGGATCAAATTTCAGTTAGGATGATTTGGATCTTCCTTTTTGTGTCTTTTATCAAATTTAAATTGTAACCATATAATTTCAATTTGGATCTTTTTTCTTGGATCAAATTTCAATTTGGATCATTTGGATCTTTCAGTTTGGAACTTGTACCATTTAATGATTTGAATCGCTGACCGACTTCGGTCTCTCAATTTGGAACGTCAAATTAATATTTTAGCCATTAAATTTCAATGTGGTTTTCCAGTTTGAATCTTCATTCTTGGATCAAATTTCAATTTGCATCATTTGGATCTTTCAGTTTGGAAACTTCTACCATTTAATGATTTGTATCTTTACTTTTAGATCCAATTCAAATTTAAATTATTTTTAACAGTTGGATTAAATTTCAATTGGGCTTTTTGGTTATGATCATTTTTTTGGTATCAAATTTCAGCTTGAACCCTTTGGATTAAATTCGAACCAATTCTAATTTATAAATAACTTTCCATATATAAATTTGGTGTCTGCAACGATTGATATTTCGCGAATTCGCTTTGCATTTAAATTAACTGGCTTTCACGACAGACGGCGATCTTTGTTTTATGCATTCGTCTAATTACATGAGTTGCAGTTTAACTGTCGCAGACACTAAAACAGTCGCGTGCTCCGACGGATTTCGTATCTTAACGCCTTCATTATGCGAATGTGTATTTTAACAGCGTATCAATTATGCGAGCTCAATCCTCCGCGTGGGTGGACCAATTAAGGCACACTAACTGCTACTCTCGACGATTTAATCATATCAAATAAAGACCCTCATTAAAAAATTATTTTCACCCTCAAAATAACGAGATTCACAATTTTCCATATTTATCTCCAATAAAAGTTATTTTTTATAACACATGAATGATTTCAGCCCTTTTCGATGCCTGTAAACCGAGGTTAAGATAGTGCTTTTCAAGCATAGTGACGTCAGAGGAAGTAAAAGTATAATTTTCCTCCCTAGGAAGTAAAAGTGTACTTTTCCTCTCAAGAGTGTAAAAGTTTCTTTCCCTAGGGCGTAAAAGTGTACTTTCGCTCCCTAGGACGTAATAGTGTGATTTCTCTTCCTAGGGCGTAAAAGTGCGGTTTTCTCCCTAGGGAGCAAAAGTGCGGCATTAGAGGTGAATAATGAAAAATATACATCTATGAACTCACACAAAAGGGCTCACAAAAAGTGATTGTCAAGCAATCCGATGATCGGGTTGACAGATTGGACCAACTCGAAGCGATAAGTTACCATAAATGACTAATAAATTACCATAAATTTCCAAACATGTCCGGGAATTTTTTCGATACTCTAAATTTCCGTAAATTAGAAAATTTCAAAAGTTCTCAGTTTCAAAAATTTCAAAATTTTTTTTTAATTCGGGCACTCTATGACAAAGGGAGCAAGTGGGTCTTCGATTTATTTTATTTTTTGTTATTTTATAGTGGTTAGGGTACTAAATGCTGATGCCAAAGTATTTTGCAAAATTAACAATATTTTGATAGATTTTTTTAATTGAAAATTGAACCACATTTTGACATTTTTTTATCTCGGGCAATATTGATCAGAAGAAAAAAAACTTTTGTACGAGTGCACGAAGAAAATGTTGAAATTTAGGAAAATAAAAAAAAATTAATCAAAATATTTGCTTTTATATTGCGTATGTAGAACAATTATTCTTAACCGATTTTCAAGTTTTTTTTGGATCGATTCTGAACTAAATTTAGAACAACGTTGTGGGGCCGATTTTTGAAAAAGGATTTTATGTTGTTTTTAATCGAACTAAAAAATTGAAAATTAGGTATTCTCAAAAATTCAAGTCATCTATAGATATTATTAAAATGTTTTTTAATTAACATTTTATTTCAACTTGTGTCGTTTATTCAACAATTTCACTTTTTCATTTCTAGTGTTATTTTTTACTAGTAAAACAAAAACTACGCGTCCTATTAAAAAAATATTTACAACAAATTTGTAGATCTTTTTTTTAGTGAACGACTTTTTTTTGTATCTTGCATAGTTTGACCGCAAACTGGAATTTTCGACTTACGAGCAAGCAGATTTTTTATTATATAAATTATCTAAAAATTGCTAGTTGGATATTTGTTAAAATAATTTTCTTGAATTTTATCTTTTTCTGCTTTTTTTTTGTGAGAATTGTGTAATTTTGCACGATTGAAACGAAAACTAGGCGTCATTGTCAAAAAGTAGTCGAAAGAAAATTTGTATATGTATTTAAGACGAACAATTTTGTTATTAAATATTTTATTATATCTTTTGTCGTTTTTCCAAAAATTTAAATTCTTTATTTTTAATGTAATTTTTTTGGATTAAAAAAGCTGCGTCTTATCGAAAAATAGTATACTGGTATGCTATGCTACTTATTGTTGAATACTAACATAACTTTGATACTTTTCTTCTAATTTTTAACAAATTTTTATTTGTTTAAACAATATTTATTTACTCAAACAGCTTTTTTCAAAACCTTTAAAAAAAATAATTTAAAATAGAGTACATACAATGATTTTTCTGACTGTATAGTGTATAGAAAGAATATAATAACCATTTTTTAATTGTTTAAACGAATGAAATTTGTTTAAATAATTATTTTTTCTAACAAATATTTTTTTAAATTGTATTTTCTATTCCATTTTTAATTTATTATATTTTCGTCCTTAAAAATGTTATTCAAAGAAAATGTAAAAACCCGAATCATAATTTTTATTATTGAATTTACTTTTTTATAATGTGATCATGGTTAAGATAGTAAAACTATGAAGAGTACCAGAATAAATATACTTTTATAATTTAAATGTTATTATGACTTTTATGATTTATTTAATAGCACGCCAGAAAAGATGTAAACCACACATACTAAATTTGAAGAAAATTTGGAAGTAAACAATAATTAATTGTTTAAACAATGACATAAAGTTTTCAGCAGAATTTATTGCTCCTCAAAATCATTAAATATTATGTTTAATTCAGAAAATACGATTTTAAAAATATTTCTGGGAAAGAATGATTTTTTAAACAAATTGAAATTTGTTCAAGACTAGAAGAAAAGTTTCAAAATTATGTAACTATTTAATAATAAGTAGCATAGGATACCAATTTGAGAAAAAAGTGGATATCTCTGGCGCGATTTTTAGGAATTTTGAAAATAATCAAGAATTAATTGTTCAAATAATCACATGATGTTTTTAAAAAAATTTACCTCGCCAATCACATTTATTGAAAAAATTGAAAATGGTTTAACAATTCATGAGGGATATTCAAATTGTCAATTAGTATTTTTTTGTATTAAAAAAGATAACAGAAAATGCTGAAAATTAACAATAATACATAAAAATGTATTTTTTTTTTAAATTTTTGGGTCATCCGTCGACGAATTATCTACAAAACGGTTCGATTTATAACTCAAAAATATGATTTTTTCACAAAAAAAGTTTTTTTCGCACAAAAAAGTTAAATTTTCATAAAAACAGTTTATTTTTTAACCAAATAGTTCAATTTAAACCAAAAATAGGAACATCTAACAAAAAAAATTAGTTTTCAACCAAATAGTTTAATTTTCTACCAAATTGTTGAATCTTCAACCAAACCAGAAAAGGATGAATTTTCAACCGAAAAGATTCATTTTTGACCAAAAAGACGAATTTTTAACCAAATATAGGATTTTTCAACTAGACAAGATCAATTTTCAAGAAAAAATATCAATTTTCAACCAAAAATAGAATAGTCACATTGTTAGTTTAAAAAATTAATTCTCAACCGAAAAAAAAATAATTTTCTACAAAATAGTTACATTTTCAACAAAAGAGATCAATTTTCAATTAAAATAATGAATCTTAAAAAAGAAATGAATTTTGAACAAAAGAGTTTAGCCCAAAAGATCTTTTTCTAATCCAGAAGATTAATTTGCTAAAAATGGAATAGTCGAATAATTTTATTGTTTTATTTTTTTAAATTCATATTTCAAATGTAAAAAATCTCTCTCAGAAAAATGCACTGACATTTCCAGGGTTTTCCAGGTTTTCGCCTTTAATTTTCTCATTTTTATTATTTTTTAATTTCCTTCCTAATTGGCTAATTACACCCCCTAAAATTTCCCCTCAGGGAAAATTAATGCCCCTTAAAAAATTAATGTACCACAATATTCATGAAAAAATTCCACCAAAGGAAAAAGAAAGCTTCTTAGAGACTTCTAGCAGGCTTTTTCAACAATCCCTCTGATTTCTGGTAAATGTGGAAGAGGCTTTTGGTCCATAGACTATTTTTCAAGTATCCTCTCAACTCGACAACTATACCGTCATTACGAGCGACCCTCGACGGGGTTCTTTATAAAGTTAAGCTTCTGCCTCGCAATTTGTAAAAGCGGTGCGCCAACCATTCTGAGAAAAAGGTACCACCAAAGACCAGAAGATGTTAGTTTCCCTTTACTTTAAGATTAAGTTTCAGAATCCCGTTTCTCTCTTTTCCGTTTTGCCGCCCGCGCCCGTAAACTCGATCTGTGTTCTTTTAAATTGCTCAAGTGTTCGAGCCTATTCGTCCTCTCTCTTTTTCACCTGTTTCGCTTTCATCCACATTTTTTCTCTCTTTCTCTCTTTCTCTTTTTTATTTTCCTTCTTTTCCTTTTTTTTTGGGTGCCAGTCTTTGTCGGTTCCTGGTCGGACAATGAGGCATAAATCGGAAGGGCGGAAGGCAAAATGAGAAGAGGAACCAGGCGAGGATCCAGAAAACTGACCTGGGGGCGAAAAATGTTATACACATAGAGAGCGATGACTAATTTAATAGACCAATTCTCTAGGAGTCTAGGCCCTACTGTCCGTCCTTAAAGTTTAGGCACCGCGATTTTTGTACAGATTTTCGTGAAAATCTCAGCAGAAAAAAATTCTGAAAATATGAGACAACATGTATGTTGCAGGTGAAGGTTTTGCCAATACTGATACAGAGTTTCAAAATTTTCAGATAATTAGCGATTATGTCCGGGCGAGGGAAAGGTGAAAAAGCCTAATAATCATATGATCATTTCAGAATACTCAACTTTGAATGGCTGTAAGTCACTGAAAAAAATTATGAAAAATCTGCAAAAAATATATGGGTTTCTTTAATCCTTTCTGTACCCAGTGGTGATATTTAGAGTCAGAAATAATTATTTGTTATTGAGTTATTAACAAAAGAGTAGAGAGGGGTCATCTCCGGAACTAAGGAACGTACAGAGATGATTCTGGAAGCAAATTACGCATTTTTGGCTTCTGACAATGTTGTGCGTATTACCAATGAGCAAAAAGTTGCACTTGTATGTTTAAAAAATTATTTTCTTTTTGGAAAAATACAAAAGGCTTAACGATAATCGAGGCTACTGGACTGTCAGTATGGGACCTTGCTGGCGCTATTGCTACACATGCAACACAACCTTCTCTCACACAGTCCCTAAGCCCTGATGCAAAAAAAAAGGAATACGGTTGCCTCGATTATTATAAAGTCTTTTGTATTTTTCCAAGGAGAAAATAATTTTTTAAACATTCAAGTGCAACTTTTTGCTCATTGGTAATACGCACAAAATTGTCAGAAGCCAAAAATGTGTAATTTGCTTCAAGAATCATCTCTGTACGTTCCTAAGTTCCGGAGATGACACCTCCCGACTCTTTTGTCAATAACTTATCAAAAAATAATTATTTCTGACTCTAAATATCACCACTGAGCACAGAAAGGATTAACGAAACCCATATATTTTTTGCAGATTTTTCATAATTTTTGTCAGTGACTTACAGCCATTCAAAGTTGAGTATTTTGAAATGATCATATGATTATTATGCTTTTTCATCTTTCACTCGCCCGGAAATAATCGCTAATTATCTGAAAATTCTGAAACTCTGTATTAGTATTGGCAAAACCTTCACCTACAACATGCATGTTGTCCCATATTTTCAGACCTTTTTTCTTCTGAGATTTTCACGAAAATCTGTACAAAAATCGCGGTGCCTAAACTTTTTGGACGAACAGTAGGGTGGTGCAAAAATGCATTTATTTATATTTTTTTTTATTTTCATGCATATCGTCCTCAAATTTGTTCGAACGTATTTAAAACCCTTACATGTCCTTACATATCCCACCTAGATTATCATCATATTTATAATATTTTAAGTTGTTTTTTCTCGTTTTCGGTGATTCTTTTTGTGAATTTACTGTAACAACATGTTAGGGACCCTACTTAAATTACGTAACATCTCAAGGGGGGGGGGTCGAGACATTTTGTTACGATTTGTTACGATAGAGGGGAGGGGGTCCTTCACTCGTGTACGTAATTTTTGTAAATTCGCAAAAACTTTCTTCTGAAGATTATCTTTTTAGTTATAAATTTTATTATTTGGTTGAAAATTTAACAATTTTCTTTAAAAAACATCATTTTCTTGCAAATTCAACTGTTTTTTTAAAAAGTTGTCTTTTTGGGTTGAAAATTCCACTCTTTTCGCATAATATTAACCTTTTGTTTAAAATTCATATTTTGCTGCTGATAAGTCAACTGAAATATTTTTTGGATGAATTCAGACATTTCTCGAAATACAGTCATGATTGCAGTCCGTAATAGATTTTGAGTGAAGAAGTATGAAATTTATGTTAACTTATCCCGAATTATCAAAAAATCAATAAAAAAATTGCCGGAAATTTTTGGTAATTTTAGAGGTGATTTATGGTAACTTACCATAAATTGTCCAAAATTCAATTTAAACATGTCTATAATTTGCGGAAATTTATCGAAATTTTCGTTCATTTAAGGTAATTTTACAGGTAAATATGGTAACTCACCATAAATTACCCAAAATTCATTTTTTTAAATTTCCGGAAATTTTCGGTCATTTATGGTAAATTTACCGGTAAATATAATAACTTACCATAAATTACCCAACATTCATTTTTAAAAATATCCATAAATTTCCGGACATTTATGAAAATTGTTGGTCATTTATGGTAATTGTACCGTTAAATATGGTAACATACCATAAATTACCCAAAATTCATTTCCATAAATTTCCGGAAATTTATGAAAATTTTCGGTCATTTATGGTAATTTTACCGGTAAATATGATAACTTACCATAAATTACCCAAAATTAATTTTTTTTAATTTCCGGAAATTTATGAAATATTCCGGTCATTCATGGTAATTTTTACCGGTAAATAAGGTAACATACCATAAATTACCCAAAATTCATTTCCATAAATTTCCGGAAATTTATGAAAATTTTCAGTCATTTATGGCAATTTTGCTGGTAAATATGGTCAACTTACCATAAATTACTCAAAAATTTTTTTCTTCAAATTTCCGGAAATTTATGAAAATTTTCGGTAATTTATGGTAATTTTACCGGTAAATATGATAACTTACCATAAATTACCCAAAATTAATTTTTTTAAATTTCCGGAAATTTATGAAATATTCCGGTCATTCATGGTAATTTTTACCGGTAAATAAGGTAACATACCATAAATTACCCAAAATTCATTTCCATAAATTTCCGGAAATTTATGAAAATTGTCGGTCATTTATGGCAATTTTGCTGGTAAATCTGGTTAACTTACCATAAATTACTCAACAAAATTTTTCTTCAAATTTTAGGAAATTTATGAAAATTTTCGGTAATTTATGGTAATTTTACCGGCAAATATGATAACTTACCATAAATTACCCAAAATACACTTTTTTAAATTTCCGGAAATTTATGAAAAATTCCGGTCATTCATGGTAATTTTACCGGTAAATATGGTAACATACCATAAATTACCCATAATTCATTTCCATAAATTTCCGGAAATTTATGAAAATTGTTGGTCATTTATGGCAATTTTGCTGGTAAATATGGTTGACTTACCATAAATTACTCAAAAATTTTTTTTTCAATTTCCGGAAATTTATGAAAATTTTCGGTCATTTATGGTAATTTTACCGGTAAATATAGTAACTTTCCATAAATAATTGCAAAATTCTATTTTCTGCAGCCAAAATTTCCTCTCAGTTTTTATGGTGAGTGGGCTGATCATCGTAAAATGCGAGCTCATAGATGTTTAATTTTCATTATTTACCTGTGACGTCACTTTTCAGTCCCTAGGGAGTAAAAAGTACTTTTCAGTCCCTAGGGAGTAAAAAGTAGAGCTTTAGCCCCGCTTCGTAGGCATCCAAGAGGGCTGAAATCATGCATGTGTATTTTTTCTGAAAATTTGTCTTTTTAATTTAAAAGTTCATCTTTTTTTAGTAGAAATATTGCATTTTTCTTGGACAAAAATGCAACTGTTTTGTTGAAGGTTCAACTATTTCCTAGAAAATTTACTTTTTGTTTAAAATTTGGATTTTTCTGTAGAAAAGTCTATTGAAATTTTTTTGGATAAAAATTCAACTCTTTTTTTGAAAATTTGTCTTTTTGATTTAAAAATTCACCTGTTTTATTAGAATTTTCATTTTTCTTGGACAAAAATTCAACTGTTTGGTTAAAAATTCAACAATCTTGTTAAAAAGTCATACTTTTTGGTTAAAAATTCGACTATTTAGCAGAAAATTAACTTATAGTTTACAATTCTTATTTTGGTGTTGGAAAGTGAACTGAAATCTTCTTTGGATGAAAATTTAACTATTTTTTAAATGTTTTTTTTTTATTTCATCTGGTTTAAAAGAAATATTTCATCTTCCTTGAATAAAAATGCAACTGTTCAGTTGAAAATTCAACAATTTGTTGAAAAATCATACTTTTTGGTTGAAAATTCTGCTGTTTTGTTGAAAATTTAACTATTTTGTAGAAGATTTACAGCAATAGGTCTATCGAATCGAAGCATCTCGAAGACGCGAACAAATATAATAAATATCGTATTGTTGTCAATTGAATATCAAGATAGTTTTTCTTATATAAACAGAGTAAACCATTTTTTTGAAACTTCTCTCTAAATTTTCTCGAGTGAAATTTCACTCAATTCGAGTGAAAAATCACTCGAAGAACAAGTGAAAACCCCGCTTGTCTTATTCGAGTGAAACTCCACTTTTAGCTCGAGCGAATTTCCCACTCAACTCCTTCGAGTGAATTCTCACTCGAACAACAGCGAGATATCGCTCGAAGCGAGTGAAATAATACAATCGATTTTCGAGTGAATTTTTTCACTCGAGTCATTCGAGCGGTAAATACAACTCGAAAAAGAGCGAGATATCACTCGAAGCGAGTGAAATAATTCAAACGATATTCGAGTGAATTTTTTCACTCGAGCCATTCGAGCGGTAAATAAAACTCGTAAAAAAGGAAGATGTCACTCGATTCGAGTGAAAAAACTATTTTAATGCTGCAGTAATTTAAAGAAAAATACAAATTCAGAATTACAAAACTTTATTTTCAACAGTAATATATTAATTCTAATATATTACAATTCACAATTAGCAAGAATAATTGTTTAGGTAATATATCAATTATAATATATTACAATGATTAAACATTAATGATGTATTAAAAATATGCATACATTCCTTAAAATATATATCCAATATAATAATGTTATAAATGTTCTTCTTATAATGCTTTAAAATATAGAACACATGAATTTTCAACCAAATATTAGAATTTTCAATCAAGAAAGATAATTTTCTATGCGAAACACGCACGCGAGTGTTCAGACTGCTCGCTTTATAGCTACGAAGCAGCTCGAGTCATTTGCGCTCACTCAACCTCTCTCTCGACTCCTTGGACCTCTTCTAGCTGTTATTGGGGGGTTCTGAAAAAAAAAGATGAGTATTAATATGTTATGAATGATGATCATGTAAATGAATTTTAGACTATGTCGCTAGTCGTAAGAATCAAAATCATAAAAAAATGGCTATTCATAAAAATAAAACTTAAAGCAAATGTTAATTCGCTGAAATTATTTGCCGGAATGAATTTAGGCAAAGTAAACTTTGATATTTTTGTTTACTAAATGTATTATTGTACAATAATATAATTAGAATGTTTTAAAAATAAACTTCAATTAAAAGAGAACTGTATTTTCTGCATCTTTTCTTAACAAGAAATTTATTATTAAATTGCAAGAAATATTGTTCTTTTTTTTAACTCATATGACATATATTTCTATAGTTATATAAAAATCCAATATTTCAAGGATGTTCCAGGGGTACACATAACCTAAAAATGTAATAATGTTGAAAACGGTTCACAAAATCGAGAAAAATAGCCACATTGCTGAATATAACAAAATTTGAAAAATTATCTAAGTATTCGTTGAAAAAAAAAATAGTTGAATGTATAACACAGGCCGACAAAATTTGCACCCAAATACCGGACTATGTGACCCCGAAGGACTTTCGTGTCCTAAAAATGAATCTGTTGTGTAATTTTTCCTATACGTCAGGTTTTTGAGATGTTCTAACCTAAAAGTGCAAAAATAGTTATTTTTAGCTATATTTGAGGCAATATAACATGATCAGCAATTTTTTTTGCTAAAAAATGCTAACGCCATCGTTTAGTACTCCTTTTTATTTTCCATTTTTAATTTCGATCATCCCGAACTGATTTTTCTCCCGAGATATCGCACATTAACCATTTCAGTTCCACCATGAAAAACTAGCAAAGAAGGCTAAGGGAAAGTGAACTGGTTAGTGTGTAACATCTCGGTGGAAAAAAAATCGGTTCGAGATGATTAAAAATGTAAATGAAGGATAAAAAGAAGTACTAAATGATGGCGGTAGCAGTTTTTTGAGAAGAAAAATTACTGATCGTGTGATATTGCGTCAAAGATGGCTAAAAATAGCCATTTTTGCACTTTAAGGTTAGGATATCTCAAAAACCTGACGTATAGGAAAAATTTTGAATGATGGATTCGGTTTTAGGATACCAATATCCTTCAGGGTCACATGGTCCGGTCTTTGGGTACAAAAAAGATGTCATTTTTGTCTTCCTGTGTAATTTTTTATTAAAAATGAGTTGTTTGGACTGTTGTGTTTTTTCTTATGCTTAAGAAAACAATTGTAATTTTGATTTAATCTTTATCATTGACGGCTTATTTTGTTCTTAAAATTATTAATTTTATTATTTACAATTTCTTTTGTATAAATTTTGATTATGTACTCTCTAAATCTGAATCAGTGAAAAGTCACTGATTGTCAGTGAAATCTCACTGAGTCAAATAGCTAGAATCTGGTCACTGACAAACAGTGAAAAGTTACTCATTCATTCAGTGAAAGTTTCACTTTTGAGATTTGGAAGCACTGCACCACGTCAATTCAGCAGTCATAATAAAATGAGATTTTAGTAGGTTTAATGAAATAATCATAGTAAAAACTTAAAACCCATAAATATGATCAAATATTTAAAAATTTGAAAAGATGTGATGCTTCTAAATGACAAAAAACCTCAGATATTTCTTTACTTTCAAGGTTCGACTGTCATGTACACACCAGTCAAGTAAGTACTTTTCATACGAGCTAGAGTATATTTTTGCCACAGTAAATTCAGCACACTTATAGTCCGACAATTCAAAAATTTATTTCTTAAAAAAATTATTTTTGCTACTTAAGTAAAAGAATAACAACACGCTTCACTTTAAAACTTAGAGGATATGTCTCGCATGATTTACTCTGGTGTTAGTGAAAAGTCAAATATCACTGATTAATCAGTGAAATGTCCAACCACTATTTCAATCAGTGAATTTTTCATTGACTCAGATTTAGAGAGTAAAGCGTATAAGTTTAATAAAATTTCCGCTAATGGAATCGTGGAGAATCTTTTTATGAACAAAATAAACCGTCAATGATAAATATTAAATCGAATGTACAATTTTCATCTCAAGCAAAAGAAGAAACAAAAAATTCCAATTAACACATTTCAAATAAACAATGACGTATTCAACTGATTTTTTTAGCTATGTGTAACCCTGGATGCCCTAAAAACGTAAAAAATGTTGAATACTTTCGGAGAAATTGATGATCTAACAGGTTGGCCAAACACTCTGTTCTTATAGATATTTTCCTACAAAATGATAAAAAATTATTCAAATTGGGGACATACAACGCAGATTTCTATAGTTTTGAGACTATGTAATGTTAAAAAATATCATTATACCCAATCATGATAATGATAAATTCTCACCTTTCAAGATGTTTCCAGCATCTTCAGGAACTCCATATGCCTCCACTTAGTGCTTTGATAATTTTTCGGGGCTGTCCAGCATTTCCTACGCACAATAAAAAATATTTAGTATATAATAGCTATATCAAGAATTCAAGAAGGCTTTATGATTAAGTTTAATAAACTTACCCTTGGTAAAAAAAGCCGAGAAAGAAGCCATATTCCTCGAGGAATCCCATCACTGACTCTTCCAAGTCACTAATTATCACTAATTATCACTAAAAATCACTAATAAATCACTAATAATGTAATCACTTTTCAATTAAAACTATCAACTAATAATTTTTAAACTTTATAAGGTAATATTCACTTTAAATGTCACTTTTACAGCATAGCGTCGGGTGCAAGCTACTTACTCACAACCAATATGGCCGCTTATGGAGCGACTCGGGGTGAGAACTGGGGAAACTAAAATCGCAACCGGCCGTGCGGGCGGGATATTTAAATTTGAAATATTTTACTCATTAATGTTGCCAATAATTTTTAATACCGTTAATTTATATTATTACATACAACAATTGAAGTACACAATAACATCAATAAATGGCATTATAAATTATTGATATTGTTATACAACTATTGTTAACCAATTATCTTCTCTCTCGTCGGTCGGTTCAAAATTTCAAAAGGCTTTGTTACCGTTCCTTCTAATTAAAACATAGAATAAAAATATAATAAGGTGATTGCAAATTGTTATTTATATGGATAAATTAATTTAAGAATTCTGTATCTAAATACATTAAAAGCACGACAATCATTTTTGCAGCAAATGTTTGTGAAAAGATATTGCACAAATTAAATAATTTGTGCCATAAATTCTAATTTACAAAAACTAGGTACCCAATGCAATAAACACTTTGAGATTAGGTTTTACTCGCGCGGTTCATCGTAAGCAACTTTTCCCACACATTTACTACAAAAATGATTGCCCTACTTTTAATGCATTTGGAGGCAGAATTTTCAAATTAATTTATCCATATAAATAAGAATTTGCACTTACGTTATTATATTATTATTCTATTTTTTAATTAGAATTTGTTGAAACGTGGCGAACATGGCTTAGCCAGCCCTGTCAGCCCAATACTATTAGTGCTACCATACTAAGGATATCAAAATTCACTACATTTTCGCAAATTGAATATTTTTAAAGTCTCTAGAAAGGACCCCAAATCGAACTGGGCCGGAAGTCAGATTTGTTGCCGGAAGTTCCTATGCTAGCTTCACCCCCGTGCGCACCGAGGACTTCGCTCGTTCCTCGAGCGAAAAACACCAGGTATAGTGGCTCACTCGACGATTTCGAGCGAAACCTTCCACTCGTTGTTTTCGAGCGAACACATTGACTCCGATCGAGTGAAATTGTGAAAAAAATTCACTCGAACGGAGTGAAACTAGCCTCCACTCGAAGGATCGAGTGATATTTTCACTCGAGAAAATTTAGAGAGTTTATAAATTGGTACTGGTGGTTCATAAAAAGTTCAGCAATATGTCCATCGAAGAATCTCGAAGATGCGAACAAATACACTAAATATTTAAAAAAACACCTCATATTAAGAAGTAAAATAATTTTTTGTTAATTTATGAATTGGTATTGCTAAATCATAAGAGGTCACAAATGGTACGTCAATAGATCATTCGACGTGTCTCGAAGACGCGAACAATCATGTCAGATACAGTAGTGTAGTATTTCTAATACGAGCAAAGTTTTTCTTATATAAATACAAAAAATCATTTTTTTAAACTTTATAAAGCGGTACTTCTAGGTCATAAAAGGTTCAGCAATAGGTCTATCGAATCGCAGCATCTCGAAGACGCGAACAAATGCACTGAATATCGTATTGTTCTCATTTTAATATCAAGAAAGTTTTTCTTATATAAACATAATAAACTATTTTGTTGAAACTTTATAAATCGGTACTGATGGGTCATAAAAAGTTCAGCAATATGTCCATCGAAGCATCTCGAAAACGCGAACAAATACACTGAATATTAAAAAAAATTACCTCATATTAAGGAGTAAAACAATATATTTTTTTAATTTCTGAATCGGTATTGCTAGATCATAAGAAGTTTTCGACGTGTCTCGAAAACGCGAACAAACATGTCAGATACAGTACTGTAGTATTCCTAATATGAGACAAAGTTTTTCTTATATAAACATAAAAAATCATTTTTTTAAACTTTATGAATCGGTACTTTTAGGTCATAAAAGGTTCAGCAATAGGTCTATCGAATCGAAGCATCTCGAAGACGCGAACAAATATACTAAATATTTCATTGCTGTCAGTTGAATATCAAGAAATTTTTTCTTATATAAACAGAATAAATCATTTTTCTGAAACTTTATAAAGTGGTACTGGTGGGTCATAAAAAGTTCAGCAATACGTCCATCGAAGCACCTCGAAGACGCGAACAAATAAACTGAATATCGTATTGTTGTCATTTGAATATCAAGAAAGTTTTTCTTATATAAACAGAATAAACCATTTTTTTGAAACTTTATAAATTGGTGGTACTGGCGGGTCATAAAAAGTTTAGCAATATGTCCATCGAAGCATCTCGAAAACGCGAACAAATACACTGAATATTAAAAAAAACTTCCTCACATCAAGAAGTAAAACAATATATTTTTTTAATTTATGAATCGGTATTGCTAGATCATAAGAGGTCACGGAGGGTACGTCAATAGATCATTCGACGTGTCTCGAAGACGCGAACAAACATGTCAGATACAGTACTGTAGTATTCCTAATATGAGACAAAGTTTTTCTTATATAAACACAAAAAATCATTTATTTTAACTTTAAAAATCGGTACTTTTAGGTCATAAAAGGTTTAGCAATAGGTCTATCGAATCGACGCATCTCGAAGACGCGAAAAAAAAAATACTAAATATCGCATTGCTGTCACTTGAATATCAAGAAAGTTTTTCTCATATAAACAGAATAAATCATTTTTTTGAAACTTTATAAATTGGTACTCGTGGGTCATAAAAAGTTCAGCAATATGTTCATCGAAGCATCGCGAAGACGCGAACAAATACACTGAATATTAAAAAAAAAATTCTCATATTAAGAAGTAAAACAATATATTTTTTAAATTTATGAATCAGTATTGCTAGATCATAAGAGGTCGCGGAGGGTAGTCAATATATCATTCGACGTGTCTCGAAGACGCGAACATACATGTCAGATGCAGTACTGTATAGTATTCCTAATATGAGACAAAGTTTTTCTTATATAAACACAAAAAATTCTTTTTTAAACTATATAAATCGGTACTTTTAGGTTATAAAAGGTTCAGCAATAGGTCTATCGAATCGAAGCATCTCGAAGACGCGAACAAATATACTAAATATTGCATTGCTGTCACTTGAATATCAAGAAAGATTCTCTTATATAAACAGAATAAACCATTTTTTTGAAACTTTATAAATTGGTACTGGTGGGTCATAAAAAGTTCAGCAATATTTTCATCGAAGCATCTCGAAGACGCGAACAAATACACTGAATATTAAAAAAAAAAATTCTCATATTAAGAAGTAAAACAATATATTTTTTTAATTTATGAATCAGTATTGCTAGATCATAAGAGGTCACGGAGGGTACGTCAATAGATCATTCGACGTGTCTCGAAGACGCGAAAAAACATGTCAGATACGTAGTATTCCTAATATGAGAAAAAGTTTTTCTTATATAAACACGAAAAATCATTTTTTTAAATTTTATAAATCGGTACTTTTAGGTCATAAAAGGTTCAGCAATAGGTCTATCGAATCGAAGCATCTCGAAGACGCGAACAAATACATTTATCGTATTGTTGTCATTTGAATATCAAGAAAGTTTTTTTTTATATAAACAGAATGAACAATTTTTTTGAAACTTTATAAATCGGTACTGATGGGTCATAAAAGATTCAACAATAGGTCGATCGATCCGTCTCAAAGACGCGAACTTGTGAGTGAATTTCTGAATTTGAATTTGTGAATGACCCCTTATTTGTTTATTCATTTATTATTTTATTTATCCTTATAACCTGATTCGAAGAAGAAAGTCGGAAAAAAATAATAAAGTATCACTCTTTAATTCTTGAGAGGCTCAAGTACCATATAAGTGGTACTAAGTAGTAATTATAGTGACATTAGGGATAATCATAGAGCGTGTCTGAAAAAACTAGTAATCAGAATCTAAAATCATGAGACTCGAATTTTCGTACCTTTATTCATTCTTTAAAAAACTGCAAATTGTAATAAAAAGATATACGTAATAGTCTATAGAAAAAAATTTAGAACTCTTCTTAATGTCAATCAATCTTTAAATATATAATTTTGATTCATTCGCCATCAATTTGAATGACTTCCAAATATTTTTTTGACTATTTATTTTAAAAAGTGCCCAAACCGAGGAATTTGCAGGTTAATTATTAATGGTATTATTAAGGAAATTTTTTTCATGGATTAAAATTTTATAGAGTTCTGAAAAATAGAACACAAGCGAATAACCAGTTTCTAATCAAGAGTCCACTTCTAAATTTTATTCTCTCGGATGAC
This sequence comes from Andricus curvator, assembly GCA_932195095.1. Taxonomy (NCBI): domain Eukaryota; kingdom Metazoa; phylum Arthropoda; class Insecta; order Hymenoptera; family Cynipidae; genus Andricus; species Andricus curvator. The sequence goes on along the minus strand of CAKNYM010053628.1, from coordinate 279,860 downwards.
TAAGTACATGCAATCAGCAATTCGCTGAATAAATCACGGGCATAATTCCAGTCTTTATATCGTTGTGAATGATTAGGTGAAATCAACTATTAAGGTGGATTTATAAAATAGTTTCTCAGAAATTGTAGTACAGATAATCAGATAATTACAGATCTAGGATTACAATTACAATTACGATGGAATTTTAAATTCCAATTCTAATTTCAAAGAAATTACAATTGAAATTAGAATTAAAATTACAATTGAATTTTGAATTCCAATTCGAATTTCAAAGGAAATTACAATTGAATTTTAAATTCCAATTCTAATTTCAAAGGAAATTACAATTGAAATTACAATTA
>CAKNYM010053628.1:196876-249599 GCA_932195095.1 Andricus curvator | reverse complement strand
TTAGCCAAAAGAGATCACGCTAATAGTACAAATTAAGTGAACGTACTATGTAGTGACTCTTAAGAAAGGAGCGACGTCACTCTTCAAAGGAGACACCGCGGGAGGCAAAGAATTTCCTGATTTTCCGGCCAGCTGTCAGCCTACCATCGATTCTCAACTGCGCCAGCGTCTCTCAAACTCTTGTTGCGTAAGTTAGATGCAAATTGTAATTATTCGAAAATAGTAAGAAGCAATACGCGGCTTTTTCCTTCAACAAACGTTTACGTTTAGATTATAAAATCAATAAAATATTTTTTTTAAATAATTTGCGTCGTGATTCGAACGAACAAGTTTATAATTTTACGATAGGAACACTACCTCACACTGGCGTTCTCAGCTTATAGAAAAAACTTAGTAGAATACTCGACGGAAGAATCGGAAACAAGTGAAGGATTTGTAGCCAATCTTAATCCCGATTCTAATCCTTTCCTCACCGCTCGGGAAATTTCTAGCGAAGATTTAGGCTCGGGTTTGCAGGAAGTACCCACAATGATGGATGACCCCATGAAATTCATCATCGATAAATTGATTAGTATGGAAACTTCCCAAAAGCAAATTCAAGATGCATTACGAATTTTAAATAGTGAAAATGCTCAGCGCGCACGAGAAATAGAATATATTGCTAAACAGGGGAATTTGTTGTTAACGGAAGATGAGAGCTCTGGCCACAACACTAAAAAAAAATACCTCATGCGAAAATGGGTATTCATCAAAACCCGAAACTTCGTCTCTTCCTCCGCAAGCAAGTAATTCACAAAAAGATCCCCCTTGCGAAAATCTCGATGCCAAAAAATTAGAAAATTCATCTCTTCCCTCACTTGAAAATAATCGAACGGAACAGGGTGAAAATCACAGGCAAAACGCACCAGCAGTATCCCAACATCCTCAGGAAAGCGTGCGAATAAATCGTGTTCAACGTCGAGAGTCTAGTAGCAGCTCTCCATCCCCGACTCGGCAAACAAATTTCGCGAATTCTCAAGCGTCTCGTTTACAGGCAACATCCATTCCCGCGACAACGTCAATTCCTGCGAAGGATATCATCAGAACCGTCGAAGAATTGAGAGGACGTGATGATGTCGGTGTCGAGGACTTTATTAAGTCAGTTAAACGTGCGAAATTGAGATGTTCGCAACCGGATTTACTTTTGGATTTCATCATAGCCGAAAAAATTGAAGATCAAGCAAAACGCGCTATCCGCTTCAGCTCAATAGATGATTACGATCAGTTGTTCTCCGCTTTGAGACAAAATGTAGGTATAATCAGTTCAGTTGAGTTGAGTCGGTCAAAACTTGAATCCGTCAAGCAAACAGGCATGGAAACCGTTCAAAATTATAATATGCGGTTCCGACAACATTATAATGAACTCATTTACGCGGTCCAAAACGAACAATCGAACCCAACCTCGCGACGTTTAGCAATTCAAATAGAGGAGAAATCGGCAATAAAAAAATACATAATGAACTTGAAAGATGAAATCGGCGCACAAGGTCGTCCTCTGCGACCGAATACTTTAAACGAAGCACAGCAGGAAGCCCTAGAATCCGAGGTTTGGTATAGGGAAAAGCATCACAGTAGATACTCAAATGTTAGACCACCCGGTAACAAACCCCTGACAAAACCGACGTTTGCTCAACCTAGGTCAGCATTCCAACATGCCCCGTCCGCTTCAAAGTACCCAAGCATTGACAACCCTCCAAATCACTCTCTGCCTTTACAACAGAGACTTCAAATGTTTTGTAAAATCTGTAAAAGATCGGGACACAACGAATCCCAATGCTATAGCAAAGACCGAAATTTTCCGATAGGACACTCAACGTCCCGCCCACCTAATCGTGTTCACAATTTACAGGTGGAGGGAGAACTCACAGAAAACGTTCTGGACTATTAAGAGGACCAACTGTCAACAGAGATAGAGTCTCCGCAATATCAGGAAGACTATTCTCAATTAGAGCAAACTTACATGGTACAAACAGAACGGGAAGACTTTTAGTGGACAGTGGATCCTCACTCAACCTAATCAAGGATGAGCTTGTTCATTCTAATCATCCACGTGAAAAATCTAGCAACGTGTTCTTTATGGGAAATGACCAACACCGAACAAATGAAATAACAAAATTAAAATTTCAGGGAAAAGAGCATGTGTTCGTCATTGTACCAAATGATTTTCCACTACCCGAAGATGGAATCATCGGGGTTCCATTCATGTATAGTTATAAATTTAGCCTTTCAAATACTCATCTACAATTGAACAATTTTAAACATGAATTGCACGATGACGGGATATTTGTACCAAAAAGCTCGATTAAAATAATTACCATGCAAGTAGAAAAGAAACAAGGGCATATGCTAATTGATTAAAATAATTACCATGCAAGTAGAAAAGAAACAAGGGCATATGCTAATTACAGATCATCCACATATTCCAAACTCAATCTACAGAATTCAGAACCATGAATTACGAATTCCGATTTCTAATCAAACAGAACAAATGATAACGCTTTCAACCACGGAAATTCAACCCAAGTACATATCTGTTCAACCCGAAAGCGAAGAGAGGGTACATTATATTACGACAAAGGAATTAGCCAAGAGATTAGAACTTCTTAGAGCAAACACAAGACTCTCGCATATTGAAGAAAAACACCGAGAAGGAATAAACAAAATTGTCCAAAGTTATCACGATATTTTTACCTTAGAAGGAGATCCTCTCCCATGCACAAATTTAGCAAAACACGAAATTATCTTAAAAGACCAGAGACCCATTAACATTCCTTCATATCGCCAACCTGAGTGCCATAAAGCTGAAATTAATCGTCAAGTGAAAGAGATGCTGAACAAGCGAGTAATCTCTATGTCCAAATCACCTTTCAACTCACCATTGTGGGTCGTTCCGAAGAAAGCCGATGCTTCTGGAAAGAAAAAATGGCGCATTGTCATTGATTTCAGGAAGCTAAACGAAAGAACTGACCTAGACGCATACCCGCTACCAATAATTGATGATATACTCGACCACTTAGGAAAGGCGAAGTTCTTTTCAGCATTTGATTTAAGCTCCGGATTCCATCAGATACCTATGGATCCAGAATCAAAAAAATATACAGGCTTCAGTACACAGCAAGGTCATTTCGAATTCGAGAGATTGCCATTCGGTCTTAAGAATTCGCCGGCAACCTTCCAGAGGATGATGGACACAGCTCTTAGAGGTTTGGTAGGAAACATTTCCTTTGTTTACCTTGACGACATCGTCGTTTTCGGATCAAACCTCAAGGAACACAATGAGAACCTCGTCATACTCTTCGAAAGACTGCGACAAACGGGATTGAAGTTGCAGCCTGATAAATGTGAGTATCTCAGACCAGAGTTGGAATATCTGGGTCACGTGATCACAGCAGAAGGGGTAAAACCGAATTCCAATAAGATTCAAGCGGTAAGGGACTTTAAAACACCCATAAATCCAAAACAGGTGAAATCGTTTCTGGGACTCGCCGGGTATTATCGAAAATTTATTAAGAACTTTTCCACGAGGGCTAAGCCACTAATTGACCTTACAAAAGAAAATCACTCTTTTCAATGGACATTAGCTTGCGAGAGAGCCTTCGGAGATCTAAAGAACTGCTTATGCTCATCGCCAGTGTTGAGATACCCTGATTACAAAAAGCCATTTGTTTTAACAACAGATGCTTCAAATGTAGGTCTCGGGGCCATCCTTTCTCAAGAAGGTCATCCCTGCTGTTACATTTCTAGGACACTGAATAAACCTGAAATGAATTACGACACAACACAAAAGGAACTGCTTGCTATAGTCTGGGCAGTCAAACGATTAAGGCAATACCTGTTAGGAAGAAAGTTCATAATCCAAACAGATCATCGGGCCCTGAAATGGCTCTTCAATATTAAAGATCCAGCGTCTAAACTACTCAGATGGAGACTTCGCCTTGAAGGTTACCAATATGTAGTCGAATATATAAAAGGGAAAGAAAATACAGCCGCCGATGCATTGTCGCGTATGTATCCAACACGTGAAGGAGAAGGTGAAGAAGGAAATGCAATAGAAGTTCCGGACATGAGCACCGAATACGAACCTTCTGAAACGGACAGCGAAAATGCTGAAGTGGAACCCATGCAGCTTAGATCCGCTGAACCCAAGGACGAAAAAGAAGTAGTTGAAGAATATAGGGCATGGAAAAGAAATCGATTCCCTAATAAAGTTAAGACAAAACCTGTCGCTAACGGAAAAAACTGGATAAAAGTGAGCAAACAGAATCTGTTTTCCCTTTTACGAATCCAAATCCCTGATTATCAAGAAGAAGACTGGATTAAACTGCTTTATAAGAAAATCAAGGATTTCACAAACCGCAAGAACTGGAAAATCTTCAAATTTCAGATGGAAGACCCTCTAATAATAAACACTGAAAAAGTGCGGTTGCACGACATGCTCAACTTTCTTCTTCATAAAAAATTCCCAGAACATGTATTCTTTGTATTTGATCGACCAAACAAAGAGTTAACGAGAGAAGACAAACAAAACCTTCTGTCTGAAGCACATGGAAACATCGGATCAGGTCACTTTGGAGAAAAAAAAACCATAAAGCGACTCAGGGAAATTATCTCTTGGGATAATATGGAGAATGAAGTCATCGACTTTATTAAGAAATGTGACATCTGTCAAAGAGAGAAATTGACACGTATTAGGCCGAAAATCGAAGCAGCAATTCTTGATGTGCCAGTGGCACCTAACGATAAAATTGCAATGGACATTTTTGGACCACTGCCTATAACACAATCTGGACACGAGTATATACTCTCTATCCAAGATGTATTAACAAAGTATCTCGTTCTAATACCGCTCAAAGAAACTAGCAGTGAGTCATTCATAACACAGCTGATGGATCACTACATATTTTCTTCTCCGAAACAGATTCTGACTGATCAAGGAGCAAACTTCGTATCAGAATTGGTCCAAAAATTTGAAAATCTAGTTAGAATTAGACACATAAAAACTACAACCTTTCACCCTCAGGCGAATGGAGCATTAGAGATAACCCATGCAACGGTGAAGGATTTGTTAAAAACCTTTATCGCCGATAATCAAACTGAATGGGACTTGAACCTCAACCTTACTTGTTTGGCTTATAATGTAGCAGTTCATGAAAGCACTGGGTTAACACCTTTCGAGATGACCTTCGGAAGAATAGCAAACTTGCCTTCGATTCTTGCCACCACCAGTTCTTTAAACCATCAAGAACTCTTGGATATGTGGAAGAAGCGGCATGAAGCCTATCTAGCAAAAGGAAAAGAATCAATCCAGAGGACACAGGAGAGATTAAAGAAATTACAGGATTCGAATATTGTCATTTTTAATCCTATTTTCGGTGGCGGAGATCTTGTACTTGTCCATAACGAAACTAAAAGAAACAAGTTAGACTCAGAATGGTTGGGTCCAGCAACAGTAGTACGGCGTTCCAGCCAAACTAATTACGAAATTCTTTTTGAAAATAAATACCTCATAATTCATGCAAATCGTCTGAAACCATACTATCAATAAACTCATGTTTTCAGAATGCGGACTGCCTGGGTCATCCTTTCACTCATCTCCTCCATTTCCTGCCTCGTAGTGACTCCACTCCATAATGTCACTATTTTTGCGGAAGATTTAGGCGACGCTAGGTTATACCACGAAAATTGGCACTTATATGTATCGGTCGACGTAGACAATGTTAATACTAGGTTTATTAACCTGATGGGACACTATGAATCAACAATTAACATGTGTTTAAATTGCACTGAACAATTTGTGTTGAGTATCATCAGCGGTAGGATGAAGCGACTAGGTATTCAGCGTAGCCTTTTATATAAGCTGTTAGGTGGAACACATAATAGAAAAAGAGGATTGATTAATGCAATAGGTAGCATATCTAAGACACTGTTCGGGACTTTGACAGAATCTGATTTGACGTATGTTGATCATGAATTAGACAAACTTTACTTAGAAAACAAACAGTTAGCTTCCAGTCTCCAAAACCAAACGCAGGTAATAAGAATGATTTTAAATTCTGGCTCTTATGATGGTGAATCACTTTTTGTACATAACCAAAAAAACTCCGAGCGATTAAATCAAATGAGCACTCGAATAAATGATAACACAAAAAATTTGTTTATTTCAAATCAGATAATAGTCATAACTTTGCTTATAGATGAGTTAAACGAAGATATCACACTGTTAATAAATTCGATTAACGACGGTAAAAATGGCATAGTACATCCGCAAATTTTAACACCAACATTGCTCATTGAATCCCTTAAAAATTTTGAGGATAAATTTAACGTAAAGTATGCTTTGCCACTCAAAGAAGTAAATTACCAACATATTATCGACATATCTGAAATAAGCATTGGTTTGAATAACAGGAAATTATTGTACTTAGTTAACATACCACTATTTGAAATTGACGAATATAAAATCCAACATTTAATCCCGATACCGAAGCAACATGGCAATCAATTCCTTATACCCGTCCCGAAGGAACAGTTCATTTTTTTTAATAATCCAAAAACCATGTACGTCCCTACTAGTGAAAAAGAAATATTCAAGTGCAAGCTACTCGAAAAAATCAAAATCTGTCAACGTTCTCATCCAACTTACTTGTTAGCCGATACACACAGTTGCGAAAACCAAATTATCCGTAATACCATTAAAACACTAGATTTATCAACATGTGAAATATCCGTTCTCAAAATCGATTACTTAGTTTTTATTAGCTTAGCAGAAAGTGAAGGATATATTATAGTTCCTGAAAAATCTATCGACTTGACAACTAACTGCGAAGGAATAATTAAAGATATTAAAATTAACGAGACATCACTTCTATCGTCAGAGAGTAATTGTATTTTAACTACCGAAGGTGCCATAGTTAAGTTGAAAAAAAAGTAAAGAACTGAACAAACACATCTATTATACAAAAAATATTTCTGTTCCGTATACCAGTAGCGATCTAGATTTACTCAACGATAAACTACTACCAATCCAAAAACAGATTGATAATGATCAATTACTGCAAGCAGGTAGAACATTAGATGATATCGATGATGTTTTAAGTAGAGTCAGAAATGAACGGCGAACACGAACATGGACTGAAACCACCACAGAAATTCTTACGTACTTAGGTTATGTTGCGTTAGTAATAATAACCTTATTCTCCATGTATAAATGCGGATTCTGCGATCTGGTACAAATATGTCTACCGAAAGTCTGTCTCAACCTATTTTGTACAACGAACAACATAAATAATAACGCAGCCCCAACGCCAACTATTGTTACCTACGTTCCGCAGGCTCTTCCTGCACATGAAATTGAAAATAGTGAGTCGTTAGTAGCACCTAAGGTCGTTAAATTGCGTTTTTCAGGAGCTAAACGAGTCTAACGAAGGGGGTGTAATACTTGTACTTCACCACTCTCCCCTCTCATAGATTCTAGCTAAGGGTAGTCTGCGACGCCTACACAAGGCCCTCGGGGCCTCAGTAGTCCTTGCGCCCTGTCTACGAACAGGTCACTCTGTATATCTTTCGGTCAAATAAACAAACGTATCTTATATTCAAGTTAAAAAGAGTGTAATTTACTAGACCGTCACACGTTATAAGTCTTCGAAAACAGTAGAAAACAGTGAAAATGGCACCTTCAAGCAACCGTAATTAATGTTTTTTATGAATTTTTCATTGAAAAAATGTTTTTATGTGGATTCTGAGAACCTGAAGAACAACATATTAAAAGTTCAAATTAAAAAGTGGATAACTTCGTGGTTAAAATCTTAAATGAAAAAAAAGTTGAGTTTTCCCATGTTAATTACATAAGAACTTCAAAGACGATGGGCCACCTCTAAATATTGTTTAAAATAACAAAAAAAATCTGGCTTCTGCAATCGCATAAACTACTGTTATTTGCCCTTCACTCCTAAGAAAACCGAAAGTGTTTTTTTCTGGTCACCCTAATGTTCATTCATTATTATTCCGAAAAAGTTTTTTGTAGCTTATTCTAGCATTGACGACGTCATTGGCTCATTTGATTGAATTAGTCGTAATATGTGTTTTATTCCATGAAATTAAATCAAATCTTTAATTTCAACAGCATCGTCTGCAAAATACGAATTATTTCTATACTGTATTAAGCAAACCCCCATCACACTTCCCCTACTTTGGTCTTGATGAATTCATTCACAAGAACTGATTAACTAGCTCGAATAAGTACCGTATGCTTTTAGTGCTATTCGAGTAAACTCAATTTCAGAAGCAGGACCCAAAAAATACAGTATTTTCAAGAAAGCATAAGGTTGAGTGAGTGTGGGGTATATTTAATTAACCTATAAACAAAAAACAAAGAAAATATTTTGAAATTTTCGGATCATGCCGTCGAAACTGACGGGGTTTGAATATCACCAAGTGGGTGATACGCTTATTCTAGATAATTAAGCAGGTCTTATCAACAAAGGTGTCAAGACTTGAGAAGGCGTAGTGTGGTGTCGGGGGGTTGTTGAGTATCCGTAATAAATGTATTTTGAAGTTTTCGGATGATGCTATCGAAATTCAAGTAGATTAAGTATTAACAAGTGGGAACTGCACTTATTCCAAGAAAACAAGATGTCTGCAGGTTGTTGAAGTACCGTAAACAAAAATGTTTTGAAGGCCTCCGATCATGCTATCACAAGTTAATATTAATAAAATTTCACGAAGTTTTTACTAGAATTATTCTGGCTAATTAATCATGTCCTGTTAATGAAGTCATCAGTGCTGCACTAGGATGCATAAAAACTACTCGGAACAGCTGCAACAGCGTGGGCTGTTGCTGGTGGTTGCTAAGCTGCTATAGAAAAAATATTTTAGGTTGTTTTGGACCATGAAAGCAGAGATTGAACATAAATTATTGTCTTCTGAGACTAGCTCATAAAAAAGCCTAAATGCTTTCAGTGTAGAAACATTGTTTGGTCACCTGCAAGAACCAAGTTTGTGCCAGCTTTTCGGTCAGAGGCACCCACGCATTCGTCTAGGAACTCTTGAAGACTTTGTACCAAGTACGAGTGGTCCCTCCCTTGTTCGATTAGCGTACATATTCGAGACCACCCTCTTTGCACAATCTTCTCGAAGTGCTCATCTTCCGGCCGCTTTGCATCTAAGCAACGTCCTGCTGCTGACATTGCCAGAAAATCCAGGTGGAAATTCTTTTGCATTTTCGTTAAATTATCTATCATCCGAAATAGGAAAAGAAGATTATAGGAAAATTAATGGCAGTTATATTACTATGTATTTTTTTGTCTTTATAGATAATTCATTAGGGATTGGTCTGAATGCTCTAGCGAAAGTTGCCGATAAATATCCTATCCGAATGAACCCGAGACATTCCGGATCAATCCCGAGCCCATCCAGAATCAATCTGAGCTATCAATCCGACTGAATCCGAGGCTCATGCAAATAAATATTTCAATCGGAATCAATGCGAATTTTCGAAATGTCTCAGATTTTGTATAAGGTGTGCGACTTCTTGCTCTAATTACCCAGGAAGCTGATGACGGATGGTCTGGTACCCATGTAGGTGTGGAGCGTTCGATGATACCTCTCTTCTTTTCCAGTTGTCCGATGTTCCGACAAGTAGACAGATAGTCGCTTAGGCGTCACAATTTCCAGCCACTGTCGACGGTAGTATCTGATGAATGGTTGGAGAACATGTGCTAAGTCCACTTCAATTTCTTGACCGTTTCTCATCATTTTAACTTTCTTGTTTAAACTGATTACCTTATTGGTAATCAGTTCAAACATTTCTGTAATATAATCGGCCGGAAGAAGACAAAGACACTTCACCTGCTTCACGTACACTCTGCCGTCAAGCGATGACTTAAGAATCGGTTGAATGTGCAATTCCTCCAACTTATTATCGACGCACTACAAACAACAGTAAGTTAGAATGTGCATCTGTATATTTATATTAGATCATTGCAATACAAATATCATCCTTGAGGGAACATTTAGGTTTTCAGTAAGTGAGTAGACATAATGTTATCAAAAAACGCATTAATTAGGTTTAATTAATTTACGCTAATTATGAAACTTAATGAAACAAGTCGCCATTTTCTGTCGACAAGGTCCTTCTTCTCAGATGGAAATGTTGTCCAGGAGAACTTACGCAATAATTTCCTATACATTTGTGTACCAATAGGCCTCTTTAAAGTCTTGATCTGATGATTAATTATTCCACTTAAGCATTGTATCCAGTGTTTACATGTACCGAAAATTACCAATTAAACATTCATACAGTTTGTTTTTGTATTTGACCATAAATGAAATCATTTTGACGCGGTCCTTATTATTACACTCATTTCATTAGATTCAACTTAGTTTTCATTAGTTATTCTTTGGGAAGTCCTTAAAGAATACGGAGTCAATAGATGGCTCCTACAAGCAATAAAAACAATATATACAGGTAGTAAAGCGAGTGTAAGGGTAAATGGGAAACTGAGTGAGTGGTTCGATATTATGCAAGGCGTGAAACAAGGATGCGTTATGTCCTCGTGGCTATTTATCATATTTATGGATAAGTGTCTAAGAACGGCCTTCTTCGAAGAAGAAGGTGTAGATGTCGAAACAGTGAAGGTACGTGGGTTAGCTTTCGCAGATGACAAGATTGTTATGGCAGAATCAATCGAAGACTTGCAAAGAATGTTGAATAAACTTAATACCAGCATGAAGAACATGGGCCTCAAAAGTAACGTAAATAAATCAAAAATCATGGTGTTTGAAGGAAAAACTGAGAAAACAATGTGCAACATTGTCCTAAATGATGAGAGATTAGAACAAGTTGACAAGTACGTATATCTGGGTGGCCTATTCACTAGCGACGGAAAAATAGATGAAGAGTTAGATAGGCGCATAAATAAGGGTAAGCAGGTTATCGGTAGCACAATATGCAGGAAAACACTGATGGACAAAGTCTGATACGAGATAATCCTCAAAGAATGTGGTGCAAAAGAGACAATAGTTGACACATGGGAAAGAAATCAGTTAAGATGGTTCGGTCATCTTGAAAGAATGAAAAATGAACGACTGATCATACAAGTATATAAAGGTAACGTAAATGGCAGAATGCCCAGAGGTAGACACTAATCCGAAGAGACATAAGAAGCCATAGAAACACGCGAGCGTGCATACAAAAATGCATGGACGTGAAGGAAGCTAGAGTAGTATGCTAGGACAGAAAAATGTGGCGACAAATAGTTTGTAAATAGAGCGACAATAGAGTGAATGACGCCTGAAACAAAGACCTTGGATACTAATGGGCCCAAGTGGTGAACCACACATAACAATTTTGTGAGGCTCTTCACCTGGGGTGATCGCTAGAGAGATTGATCAGCAACCTGGGTCGGAGCAGTGTTGCGGAATGAACGTGTCATTTAAATAAATAACACGAGAATTCCAGGTGAATCTAAAATATCTATACCTAACACCTATATACCTATCTACCTTATACCTATATACCCACCTACACACTACTATTTTCCAACCGAGCAAGTCACACCTACCCCGAAAGGGAAATGACTTAATAGTATAATTAAACTCGTTAAAAAGCTGCGTCAAAATCAGTCGAGCAGGATCTTCTACTTACATGAAAATGCTATCCGAAGTAAATTACGAAGTAATTTTTCATTTCTGAATTTTTACGAATTTTTACCAAGGCATTTTTAAGTTAGTAGTAGACCCGAGTCGATTGATTTTGACGAAGCTTTTTATGAAGTTCGATAATTAACAAAAACTATTGAAAACTTAATTAAATCTTCGTAGTGAGAGCGTCTTTAATATGACTTTATCGGGGGTGGGGTTGTAGTTCAAAATGAACCCAAAAAAATGCGTTGGTGATTTTTGGTATATGCCTGCACACGGAAGATACAATTAAGTCTTTAATAACAATAATTTATAATCTGATTAGACCCTTTTGGGCCACGTTGGTGAACATATAATTCAGCAAAGCTTATGACATAAAACTGACCCGGTCATAGTGGAAGCGGCAGCCCTGAACTTCAGTCTTCAAAATGTTTTTCACGCTGTTCATCTCTGCCAATTCGAAATCCGTTACTGTTTTGACAGCTTGGAGATCTGGAGCTATTTCACTTCTTATAACCGTCAAAACAGCAATATATGAAGCTTCCGTTTTGCGACTCATGATCACATATGCTACAGGAACAGCCTGGGTGACAGTTTTTGATTATTTTTTGCTGGTCATTCCTTTGATATCAGAATTGATATCAACATACAAATTTGGAATATGTTTTCTTGATTATCCATATCACAGTTCTGCACGGGCTGCGAGTAAACTAAGCACATGCAGGATTCTGATATCCTTAAAATATCTCGTAATGTCTTTGCGTCGACCTTTCCAGGATACGTCAACGTATACGTCCCGGAAACTCTCTAAAGACATTCCGCGATATCATATCAATATCATAAAAATATCGAAATATCCGTCAATGAAAAATATCACATGGACATCCCTAGAATGTCCCCAGAATATCTTGGGACATTGATGGGATATCCCACAATATCTTATTACTGTGAGGGAGATGGAAGTATCAAGATGGTTCAAGGTCAATCAATCCAAATTACAGTCTACTTTTTATCTCATCATCCAGTTGACTGATCCTGAATTCATCTAAGTGTTGTTTCTTGGAAATTTATTTATCACTCACTTTGCCAAACACTTCCACCATGAGTGTAAGGAATTGATACGCCCCAAATATTGAAGGAACCGATTGAAATGTGGCATCAAGGAAACAATAAATAGCATACGTGATCAGCCTCACAAATTGTGGACAAGCAAATATAACAGAAGGAAATCCTTCTGAGTCCACAACATTCCACACTCTTATGTTCTTCTGATTTTCAACCAAAATCCCTTCAATTTCACCCTCTTCTTGAATTAGGTATGTTAATCTCTTTTGCCAATCCTTAGAGTTTAAAGTCTGTCCTAGAGATGCAAGATTGTTTTCTACAAGTGGGCATTCCGAATGACCCCATCTCCTGATACTGCTTTCCTTTTTATTAAAAGGATGCTTTTGTGATTCAATCGGATGGCTGTTGGAATTTTTTTATGTCATGTATTTGAATTATATCTATCTTTATCACGCTCCGTCAAATATTCCAGACAATCCCTCACACAGCCATGACACTTCCTTAAACATTCGACAGACTCCCTCACACAATCGTCACATTTCCTTACAATCCACAGTGTCTCACGAAATCCTAACACTCGCTCACACAATCATCACATAACCTAACACTTCAACAGAATCCCTAGCGCAGGGAAGTTAAGTTGGCACAACACTATTGAAGTATAGAGATGTAACCTAATTCATAATTTAGGGTTAATTTGGGCCCCTATTCCCAAATTTAGGGCTCTATTATTTTTTGTAAAAACTTGTATTTGCGCTAGCTTAACGTTAATCCAGCCGAACATTGCTGTAAAACGTACTTAAAATGATTTTACACAAAATTCACCTCATACAATAATTTAGGGCTCATTTGGGGCTCTGGGAATATAATAATCAAAATTTAAAAAAAATGCTTAAAGAATCCTACTGAAAATGAATTAAACATATTAATTTTCTCACCCTACGTTAAGGCTCATTTAAAGCTCGCGAATATAATATTTGAACATTAAAAAAATTGTTTAAACAATTATTGCTTAAACAAATTTACCAAAAATATATTTTTTTATTTCCCTTGCATTATTTTAGGCTCATTGAAAGCTCCTCAAATATCGTCGACCAAAAGTCGTTCTATTTCTCCTTTGTCCTTTTTTTTCTTATCGAGGGTGTCCCAGACTCAAGTGTCCGGACTTATATAGTTTATTAATTTATAATTTATAATTATTATTTAAACAATTTTTTTCGAAGTTCAAATATCATATTCGAGGAGCCCTAAATGAGCCTTAACGTAGGTTATGAAAATAAATATGTTTAATTCATTTTCAGTAGAATTGTTGAAACAATAATTGTTTACACATTTTTTTTTAAATTTTGATTATTATATTCCCAGAGCCCTAAATTATTGTATCAGGTGAATTTGCTGTAAAATCATTTTTATTACGTTTTACAGCAATGTTCGGCCAGCTTAACGTTAAGCTAGCGCAAACACAAATTTAAAAAAATATATTGGAGCCCTAAATTTGGGACTATGGGCCCAAATTAGTCCCTAATGAGTCCTGAATTATGCGAGTGGAAAGAATGGGTTTTATGATTTTCTTCACGTATTTTTTATAACGTTAAGGTGGCACAACACCAAATATAACAAAAAAAGGGCAAAGGAGAAATCGCACGACTTTCGGTCGACGATATTTCAGGAGCATTAAATGAGCCTGAAATTATGCTAGGAAAATGAAAAAAAAATTTTTTTTGGTAAATTTGTTTTAACAATCATTGTTGAAATAATTTTTTTTTATTGTTCAAATATCATATATGGGAAGCCCAAGATGAGCCTTAACCTAGTGTAAGAAAATAAATATGTTTGATTAATTTTCAGTAGGATTGTTTAAACAATAATTGTTTGAACATTTTTTTTAAATTTCAATTATTATATTCCCAGAGCCCTAAATGAGCCCTAAATTATTGTATGAGGTGAATTTGCTGTAAAATCAATTTAATTATTTTTTACAGCAATGTTCGGCCAGCTTAACGTTCAGATAGCGCAAACACAATTTAAAAAAAAATTATTGAAGCTCTAAATTTGGGACCACAGGCCCAAATTAGTCCTTAGTGAGCCCTAAATTACGCGAGTGGAAAGAATGGGTTTTATGATTTTCTTCATGTATTTTTTATAACGTTAAGGTGGCACAACACCAATATAACAAAAAAAAGGGCAAAGGAGAAATCGCAGGACTTTCGGTCGACGATATTTCAGGATCCTTAAATAAGCCTGAAATTATGCAAGGGAAATGAAAAAAAAATTATTTGTCGTAAATTTGTTTAAACAATAATTGTTTAAACAATAATTGTTCAAACCATTTTTGTAATGTTCAAATATCATATTCGGGGAGCCCTAAATGAGCCCTAAATTATTCTTTGAGGTGAATTTTCTGTAAAATCATTTTTAGTACGTTTTACAGCAAGATTCGGTTAGCTTAACGTTAAGCTAGCACAAACACAAGTTTTTACAAAAATTAATAGAGCCCTAAATTTGGAAATAGGGACCAAATTAGCCCTAAATAAGCCCTAAGTTATGAATTAGGTTACATCTCTATACCTCAGTAGTGTTGTGCCAGCTTAACATACCTCCTAAGCGCTTATTCATACAATCTTCACATGCTCTTATAATCCTCAAATTCATTCAAACAATCCCCACGCTACCTTACACAATTCTAACACTCCTTCACACAAGATATTGAAGTACCTGTTTTTGACGCTATTGTATACTTTTAAATTTTGGCCAACAGTCGTTAAAGATTCTTCATGCAACGCTGTTATAAATTCCCCTTCGCCTATCTTAGGGAGACAATCCTCAGTGTGTTGCACGTAGAGAACAAAAGAGAAGGCCTCTGTATCTCCGTCTCCATACAATTTTCCCTTTCCCGGACACTGAACAGCAGTTCTGCAGTCACTGCATTCCATGTATCTGTATTCCGCAGTATATTTGAATTTGAATTTTCAATTATTAAGTAAATGATAATTACTTGTATACGTGGCCTCAAGATTTCAAATCTGAATTAAGCAGTGTTGAAAAGAAATATTACAGTTCTATTTATCTCTTAAGTTTTAAATAAAGTAAAAACTTACAAAAAAGGCTTATTTAGCTTCTTATCGAAACCTAAATCTTTACGGTGGTACCGGTGACTTCCATCATAACAACGGTCCTTTCCCTTATACACGCGAATGGGAATTTCCCGCTCTACATGTTTCACAGGTTTGGGTCTCGGTGGAATCTTCCGAATTTGTACATTTTTCGTCTGTGACCACATATTTTAGCATGTTATACATTCATCAAGATGACAATAACCACACTTCTTGTCCAATCAACACAACTATCACCATAGAAA
Source organism: Andricus curvator (assembly GCA_932195095.1). NCBI lineage: Eukaryota > Metazoa > Arthropoda > Insecta > Hymenoptera > Cynipidae > Andricus > Andricus curvator. The sequence goes on along the minus strand of CAKNYM010053628.1, from coordinate 233,497 downwards.
CACGCTGACATATCTAGGCCTACTATATATTAGTATAAGCCTCTTCTTGATGATAAAATTCTCGCATTAGTGCAACAGAAAGCACGGAACACAATCGTAAGCTCTCTGAAAGAACTGTTTCTCTTGAAAAATATCCAATTTCAATCAAAATTATGTTAAAAAATATCCAAATTTAGCGTAAATTACGTATGATAACCTAAAGTTTTCGAATTTGTACATTTTTTAAAAAGAAAATAGTCTCTCGTGAAAAAATCCAATTCCGACAGGAATTCCATAGAATTTAAAAAATGTATAAATTTTCTAAAATAACTTTCGCTGTTAATAACATCCAATTCTGACAAGAAATCCCTATCATAACCCAAAATTGTTCGAAGTTGTAAGTTTTCTGAAAGACCAAATTGTTTTTGTTGAAAAATATCCAATTCTGACAAGAAATCCCTAACATAGCCCAAAATTGTTCGAACTTGTAAGTTTTCTGAATGACTAAATTGTTTTTGTTGAACAATATCCAATTCTGACAAGAAATCACTCACATAACCTAAAATTGTTCGCACTTGTAAGCCTTGTAAGTTTCTAAAAAGATCTAGCTGTTTCTATTAAGAAATATCCAATTCCGGTGAGAATTTTTTTAGATAACCTACAATTGTTCATATTTTGTAAATTTTATGAAAGATTTAAGCCTTTCTGATGATAAACATCCAATTCCGGCCTGCTTTCGGATTCCAACGGAGCTAGTTAGGAGCCATTCAAAAAATACGTAACGTTTTTTTCTGGAAATTTTGACCCCCCCCCCCCACACATACGTAACGCTTTTTCTATAGTAAGTGCATGTAACTTTAACATTAGCGTAACGCTCGAGATGACCCCCCCCCACCCAAAGGCGTTACGTATTTTTTGAACGCCCCCTTAGTCGTTTTTTCACAACTTGGGATATTGATATTGGACGAGAGTACACAAAAAAGAATTAACATCAAATTATTTGTAACCTACCCTACTGGAAAAGCCTATATAGTAAACCAGATGGGGACCCGCATGAGTTCCTATATGGGATCCTATATAATATTCCTCGCTCAATTTACGATATGAGATAGGATGGGATATATTTTATGGGTTTCCACATGGGTTCTTGTATGAATACCGTTATGGAAACCTATGAATTGCTCCTTCATGAAATCCCACGTGGGATTATAACTTTTTTTAAATCAAATATGTTTTGGAAGTTTTGGGTGAATAGTCCCCAGCTGAAAATTCCTGTACAGGAACCTCGGAGGATCTTGCACATGTTCCTGTACACGAAACTGCACACGAACCTGTACAGGTAAACTTGACGGTTCCTGTGCAGGAATTTGGCGAAGGAAACTGTACATGATCCTGCAAAGGAACCTGTATACAAGCTAACCTTTGAATGGTCCTGTACAGGTTCCTTCACAGTGTCAATTGAGGTGTAGGTTCATGTACAGGAACATGTTCAGGATCCTATACATGAACCTGCGTAGGAACTAATCCGCGAGGGTTCGCTGGTGGCTTGGCTCTCTCGATAGTGAGTTCGTTCTTCAAGGGAATAAAAAGAAGGCAAGTTTATAGCTGTAAGCGACATCAGTTTTCGCAATGGCTTTCTGTAAAGGACCCTATGTACAGGCTCCTGTACAGGATCATTCAAAGGTTCCTTTGTCGCTGCAGGTTCCTTGGCAGGATCATGTACAGTTTCCTTCGCCAAATTCCTGCACAGGAACCGTCAAGATTACCTGTACAGGTTCGCGTGCAGGTTCGTGTACAGGAACATGTACAGGATCCTTCCAGTTCCTGTACAAGAATTTTCAGCTGGGTCAGCAATCTTAAAAACCCCCAGAAAATACCGCGCAGCCGTACCTCTCGTAGAAAACCACTGCGCACTCCCTAAATATTAATTGCAAACACATCCAAGTAGGAACATTCACATAGGTTCCAATGTAGTTTAATATGTAGGCTTTTTCGGTAGGGTACAGTTGTTCGAATTTATAAGTTTTTTAAAAGACTTAACTTTTTATGTTGTAAAATATCTAATTCCGACGAGAAAACGCTACCATAACCTACAATTTTGTAAACTGTTATGTTTTCAGGAAAGAACTGTTTCTGATGAAATATATCAAATTCCCCCAGGAATTCCATAATTTAACCTACAATTTTTCGAATTTATAAGAGACTTAACTGTTTCTGTTCAAGAATATTCAATTCTAGCGAGATTTCTCTAAGATAACCTAAAATTGTTCAAATTTGTAAATTTTCTAAAAGACCCAACTGTTTCTGCTGAAAAATATTTAATTCCGGCGAGAATTCCCTCAAATAACCTAAAATGTTTGAATTTTCAAGTTTTCTAACAGACCCAACTGTTTCTTTTGAAAAATATATAATTCCGTCAAGATTTTCCTGAGTTAAACCGATATGGTTTGAATTTGTAAGTTTATTAAAAAAAACCTAAGTGTTTCTGTTTTAAGATATCTATTTACCGACAAAAAATCGCTAACATAACCTAAAACTCTTGAAACTGTGAAGTTTCCGGAAAGGCCTAACTGTTTCTGATGAAAAATATCCAAGTTCTGCCAAAATTCCATAACATAACCTCAAATTGTTCTAATCTATACATTTTCTAAAAGACTTAACTCAATTCTCTAACATAACCTTAAATTATAGGAATTTCTAAGTTTCCTAAAAGATCTAACTGTTTCTGTTGAGGAATAGCTAATTCCGGCTAGAATTCTCTAACACAAACGTGTATTGTGCGAATTTGTAAATTTTCTATAGGTCCCAACTGCTTCTGTTGTGAAATATCCAATTCCAGCGAGAATGTCCTAACATATCCTTGAATTGTGCGTACTTGTATGTTTTCTACATATAAGACTTTCTCTAAGATAACCTAAAATTGTTAAAATTTGTAAGTTTCCTAAAAGACCCAACTGTTTCTGTTGAAAAATATTCAATTCTGGCGAGAATTCCCTGAAATAACCTAAAATGTTTGAATTTTAAGTTTTATATACGACCCAAGTGCGTCTGTTGTAAAATAACCAGTTCCGACGAGAAATCGCTAACATAACCTGAAATTGCTCAAACTGTTAAGTTTTCGGAAAGACCTAACTGTTTCTGATGAAAAATATCCAAGTTCGGCAAAAATTCCATAACATAACCTCAAATTGTTCTTATCTATAAATTTTTTTTAATGACTTAACTGTCTCTCTTGAAAAATATCCAATTCCAGGGAGAATTTTCTAACATAACCTAAATTGTATGAATTTCTAAGTTTCCTAAAAGATCTAACTGTTTCTGTTGAGAAATAGCTAATTGCGGCTAGACTTCTCTAACATAAACTTGTATTGTGCGAATTTGTAAATTTTCTATAGGAACCAACTGCTTCTGTTGTGAAGTATTCAATTCCAGCGATAATTTCCTAACGTAAACTCAAGGTATGTACATTTGTATGTTTTCTATAAGGTCCAACTGCTTATGTTGTAAAATATCCAATTCCGGCGAGAATTCCCTAACATAACCTGAAATAATGCGATTTTGTAAGTTTTTTATAAGATTTAAATACTTCTGTTGTAAAATATCAAATTCCCACGAGAAATCTCTAGCATAACCTACAACATTTGTTCGAACTTGTATGTTTTCTGGAAAACCTAACTGTTCTTATTGAAAAATAGCTAATCCCGGCAAGATTTCCGTAACATAACCTGAAAGTCCTTTGTCAAGATCTATTCAAAAAAATATATTTATAACCTACAATTGTTCGAATCTATCAGTTTTTTGAAAGACTTAACTTTTTCTGTTGTAAAATATCTAATTCCGACGATAAATCGCTAACATGACCTACAACTGTTCAAACTGTTATGTTTTCAGAAAAGAACTAACTGTTTCTGATGAAAAATATCCAATTCCGGCAGAAATGCCATAACATAACCTAAAATTTTTCTCAATTATAAATTTCATAGAGACTTAACTGTTTCTGTTCAAGAATATCAAGTTCCAGCGAGATTTCTCTAAGATAACCTAAAATTATTAATATTTGTAAGTTTCCTAAAAGACCCAACTGTTTCTGTTGAAAAATATTCCATTCTGGCGAGAATTCCCTGAAATAACCTAAAAGGTTTGAATTTTAAGTTTTATAAACGACCCAAGTGCGTCTGTTGTAAAATAACCAGTTCCGACGAGAAATCGCTAACATAACCTGAAATAGGAACCAACTGCTTCTGTTGTAAAGTATTCAATTCCAGCGATAATTTCCTAACATAAACTCAAGGTATGTACATTTGTATGTTTTCTATAAGGTCCAACTGCTTATGTTGTAAAATATCCAATTCCGGCGAGAATTCCCTAACATAACCTGAACTTGTGTAATCTTATGTTTTTTGTCAGGACCTAATTCAAAAAATATATTCCTCTCGAGAGAAAACTTTACAGACACCAAAACATTTAGAACTTTATATTTTTTATTAATATCTGAGTTTATTTAATTTAAGAAACTTATTTGCGGCGACATCTTTTGGATATTTATTTATTTAGTTTCATCATTACCGACTTTCCTGACTTTATACTATCTGCGGACTTCCAACTCACAAACTCGTACTTCTATGTTTCAATTTTTGGGGAAAATAAATTTTGGGAGAAACAAAATTTGGGTGAACTGAGACCTTACCGATTTTTCGGAATTCCTTGTTTAAACAAATGAATAAGAGTTAGCAAAGACATCTTTTTTTTAACTTTTCATGGCAAATCTTTAGCAATACAATGCAAAAGGTTTCATTAAAATCGGTGGAACGAGTCGGTGCGAGCATTTCGATTTGGCTAAACCAACATTTTTTATTTAACAACAAAATAAACAATATATTTATCCTAACTTTTCAAATGTACCATTTTTGTAAGATCTGCGAATTGACTAAAGAAGAGCTTGAGTCAGTGTAATTACTATCTAGCAATAGTTTTCAGTAGGTTAGAGTGAGAAAAAAAATTGGAGAAAAAAAATCGGTTCGGGATGATCTATTGGAATGGCTATTTTTAGCAATATTTGAGGCAATATAACACGAGCAACAATTTCTTCCCCGAAAAACTGCTAACGTTATCGTTTAGTACTCCTATTTATTGAAATTTAAGAATTTTAAATTAGATTAAAATCAAATTCAAAATCCCATTTAACGTCCAATAATCAAGTTAATGTATAGAATTCCTGAAAACAAAACAAGAATTCAACTATCAAATTTGGACAAACACCAAAAAATGTTCCTATTGCAATTCAAGAAATTCAAAAACTCCTATTTATCTTCCATTTCCATTTTTGATCATCCCGAACCGATTTTTTTTCTCCGCGATATCACACATTAACCATTTCAGTTTCACAATGCATTATGGAACAATGCAAGGCGAAGAGAAACTGAATGGTTAGTGTTATCTCGGAGAAAAAAAATCGTTTCGGGATGATCTATTGGAAATGGCTATTTTTAGCAATATTTGAGGCAATTTAACACGGGCAACAATTTCTTCCCCTAAAAACTGCTAACGTTATCGTTTAGTACTCCTTTTTATCTGCCATTTCCATTTTTGATCATCCCGAACCGATTTTTTTTTCTCCGAGATATCACACACTAACCATTCAGTTTCTCTTCGCCTTGCATTATTCCACAATGCATTGTGGAACTTAAATGGTTAATGTGTGATATCTCGGAGAAAAAAAATCGGTTCGGGATGATCAAAAATGGAAATGGAAGATAAAAAAGATTAGTAAACGATAGCGTTAGCAGTTTTAAGGGAAAAAAATTAGTGATCGTGTTATATTGCCTCAAATATGGCTAAAAATAGCCACTTTTGCACTTTCAGGTTAGGATATCTCAAAAACCTGACTTATAGGAAAAATTTGGATAACGGATTCGGTTTTAGGATACCAAAATCCTTCGGGGTCACATAGTCCGGTCTTTGGGTACAAAAATGATGTAATTTTTGTCAGCCTGCGTAATCATTGTGAATCACAAAAAAATGGCTTTTGTACACTAATTTGTTTAAAACATTATAAAAAATTTGTTTTCTTACTCTAACCTACTGAAAACTATTGCTGGATAATAATTTCACTGACTTAAGCTCTTCTTTAGTCAATTCGCAGATCCAAAAAAAGGTACATCTGAAAGTTAGGATGAAAATATTATTTATTTTGTTGTTGAATAAAAAATTTTGGTTTAGCCAAATCAAAATTCTCGCACCGACTCGATATACCCGAAAGCCTTACGGCCATTATAAAAAAAACGTCAAAATCCATTGAAAATTGGGTTGTAGACAGACTTTTGTCCACAAAAAGTGCTTTCGGGTCCCGAAGTTTAAACCTTAGTTGACTCCTCTAAAACCTGAAAATACGATAATTCTAGCGTAGATATTTATGACTCCTACTGAAGAATGAAAAATCCCAAGTGATTTAACAAACTCTATTTTCTTATCCTAAAAACATGGCAGATGTTTGTTTTCCGCTTGTGTCAAGCCAAGATTGACGCTCCTCCCCAATTAGAGATCATTTTACCCGGTCTCAACTTTGTAAGTGCGAGTCATGGGTAAAGAGTCTGACTCGTATTATGGGGTTTTCTCTCGTTTCCTGAAATAGGTCTCTCAACCGCGCGAGGTGAACTAATGGGGCTGAATTTCTCCGTTTCTCGTTAGTCGCGACCAAAAGCAGACATTTTTTTATTTATTTTTATTTTTTTATTTTTATCATCGTTTTCTGACCCTAATCGCTTTCTTCGACTTAGCGTTGAAAACGTGACTCTTTTCATAAACTTCAGAGGAAGCCCATAAGGGAAAAGACAATTACTGTTACTTTTTCTATGAGAAAAAAGTTTGCCCTTTTCTGAAAACTTCGAGGTGTTTACCGCAAAACCTGAGTCTCGACAGGCACAACCAAACGGTAATTTGCTCGACGAGCGGAGGAGAATTTTTACTTTTTTTTTCATGGGGCACGACTTATATTTTTTGCCGACGTCGCGTACGAGAGTGCATATAATACGTGCGAGAAATGCATTTATGGTATATCTCTATTGAAAAAGGACGTCAAAATCCAAGTTGAAAATTACGTCCAAAAATTGGGATGGTTTTTGACGTCATTAGATTGAGATGGTTGGTAACTTTTTGATAAAAAAAAAAATTTACCCCATTTTTGACTCTCCTCTAGCCCCCACTCCAGTTCCCCCTCTCCTCTAGTTTTCCTTCTTCTCTAGTTCTCCCTTTTCTTGCTTTACCAGCTAACACTTTCTTCCCCTACTTCCTTTCCCCAGTCCTCACTTCACCTCCCCTAATCACCCTCATTTATAATAATTTCCCCAACTTCCCCTAATTTTTCCTCACTACACCTACTTCCCCTTATTTACCCTCACTTCACCTACTTCCTCTTCACTCCTATCCCTCACTTCCCTACTTCCCCTCCCTCATTTCCTCTTCTTCACCTACTTCCCCTCCCATAATTTCCCCTCACTTCCTCTCCTCTCGTTTCCCCTCATTTCACTACTTCCCCCCGCCCCTCATTTCTACTTTCTACTACTTTCCCTCCACCACTTTCCCTGTTACCCCTCTCCTCATACCCTCACTTCTCCTACTTCCCCTTATCGGTAAGCAGTTTGGTTGCAATTTTCTGCACCATCAATTTTGTAAATAAAAATTTCGAAATGAGTGATTTAATTTTATTATAAAATTAATTTCTAAATGTTTCCAAGCATTATTGATGAAAGAGAACATTTTAATCTGAAATTATTTTTTAATATTGGGAAATAATTTTTTGTCTTTTCACTATTCCCCTCTTTTGCTCGTTTTTCTACATTAATGCGAACTGAATAAATAGAACCAAATAAGAAACTCTACTATTTTTTATTGAAAAGTCTACTATTAAATTGTTTGTTAAGAATTGATCGTTTTTTATTAAAAATTTTGTTATTTGGTTCACAATTAAATTATTTTGTTAAAACTTCAACAATTTTGTTGAAATTTTATTCTTTCTAAACTAACAAATTTTTTTTGGTTTGAAAATTCAATTATTTTGTCGAACATTCACCTTTTTGGTTTAAAAATTCATCTATTTCTGTAGAAATTTCACCTTTTTCGGTTAAAAGTGCAACTGTCTGGATAAAAATAATTCTGTTTCGGTTGAAAATTAACTTTTTTGTTGAAAATTCAACTGTTTTTCGGAAAATTCATATATTTCGTTGAACATTCCTCTTTTTGGTAAAATATCAATTTTTTGGGTTAAAAATGAAGATGTTTGGTTGAAAATTAATCTGTTTTAGTTGAGGATTCAAGTATTTTCGTAAAAATTCGTTTTTGGGGGTAAAGTCCAACTGTTTTTACTTTGAATAAAAATTTTTTGTTGTTGAAATATCAACCACTACATGTTTCGTTGATAATTCATCTTTTTAGGTTGAAAATTTAAATCCTTGGTTGAAGCCTGAACTATTTTCTTCAAAGTTCATTTTTTTGGTTGAAGATTCATAATTTTAGTTAAAAATTGTTTTTTTTTTTTGGGTAAAAATTAATTTTTTTCAACTGAATATTTAACTATTTCTTTGAAAATTTATATTGTCGGGTTGAAAATTAAACTGTTTTGTAAAAAATTCGTTTTTTAATAAAAAAAAATTTCAGCTATTAAGGTAAAAAACTTGAATACTAAAAAAACATAAACTAAAAATCATTCAAATAAAGTTTGTATTAACACCACATCCATTGTTTAAACTATTTAGTGGAAAATTTATTTAATTTGTTACAAATTCGTTTTTTTTAACAAAAAAATTAATTTTCTACCAAAAAATCAAATTTTCATACAAATATTTTAATTTTTAACCAAGTTGTTGAATTCAAACAAAAAATATGATTTTTTAACTGAATTAATTTTCAACCGAATAGTTTAGTTTTCTACCAAATTTTCGAATCCTCAACCAAATCAGATTAATTTAGACCCAAACAGTTGCATTTTCAATAAAAAAGGACGAATTTTCTTGGCTGAATTTATTTTTCGATAAAAAGATGAATTTTTAACAAAATAGATGAATTTTCAACTAAAAAATATCAATTTTCAATAAAAAATATCAATTTTCAACCAAAAATGGAATGATTACGTTGTTAGTTAAAAAAATTAATTCTTAAACAAAAAAAAAACGAATTTTCAAAAAATAGTTACATTTTCAACTAAAAAGATGAATTTTCAACTAAAAAAGATGAATGTTTTACCAAATAGTTACATTTTTAACCAAAAAGATGATTTTTTAGCAAAAAAGTCAATTTTTTACGAAATATTTAAATTTTCATAAAATAGGTTTAATTTTTAACAAAACAAGGAATTTTAGATTGAATGGTTTAATTTTCTTTGTTGTATTTTTAATCAAAAAGGATGAATTTCAACCAAGAAGATTATTATTGTACCAAAAAAGACGAATTTTTAAGAAAATACATGAATTTTCAAACAGAAAACATTTTCAATAGAAAATATTAATTTACAACCAAAAATGGAATATTTAGTTACATTGTTAGTTTGAAAAAATTAATTTTCAACCAAAAAAAAATTAATTTTCAACAAAATGGTTACATTTTCAACAAAAGAGATAAAGTATCAACAAAAATGAAGAATCTTAAAAAAATGAATTTTCAACAAAAAAGTTCAACCCAAAATATGATTTTTCAACCCAACAGATTAATTTTTTAGAAATGTAATAGTTACATTTTCCAACAAGGAGATGAATCTGCAACCAAAAAAATTAGTTTTTAAGAAACTAGTCAATTTTCTACAAAAAAGTTGAATTTTCATAAAAAAGGTTTAATTTTTAACAAAAAAAGTAATTTTCGATTGAATGGTTTAATTTTCTTTGTTGTATTTTTAATCAAAAAGAATGAATTTTCAAATAGAATAGATCAATTTTCAATAGAAAATATTAATTTTCAACCAAAAATGGAATATATAGTTACATTGTTAGTTTAAAAAAAAATTAATTTGCAACAAAAAGAAACAACTAATTTTCAACAAAATAGTTACATTTTCAACAAAAGGAATAAATTTCCAACAAAAATCATGAATCTTAAAAAAATGAATTTTCAACAAAAAGTTAAACCCAAAATATGATTTTTAACCCAGCAGATTAATATTTTTAAATGTAATAGTTACATTCTCCAACAAGGAGATCAATCTGCAACCAAAAAAATGAGTTTTTAACAAACTAGACCATTTTTTATCAACAAACAAAATTTCATAAAAAAAGGTTTAATATTGAACAAAAAAAGTAATTTTCGATTGAATGGCTTAATTTTCTTTGTTATATTTTCATTAAAAAAGGATGAATTTTCCAATAGAAAAGATCAATTTTCAATCAAAAATGGAATATATAGTTACATTGTTAGTTTAAAAAAAAATTAATTCGCAACAAAAAGAAACAACTAATTTTCAACAAAATAGTTACATTTTCAAAAAAAAAAAAAAATTTCAAAAAAAAAATTAAGAATCTTAAAAAAATGAATTTTCAACAAAAAAGTTCAACCCAAAATATGATTTTTCAACCCAGAAGATTAATTTTCTAAAAATCGATTAGTTACATTTTCAAACAAGGAGATGAATCTACAACCAAAAAAAATTTCTGACCTAAAAAGATGACTTTTCAACCAAAAGTAGTTGATTTTTTTTTATTGGGTTCTATTAATTTAGTTCGAATTTGAGTTTAAAAAAAAAACAAGAAAAAGCGTACGTTTCTCAAAAACAGAGAAAAAAGGAATTCTTTCAAATTTATCATCAGGAAAGGTCTTAAATGTTATCTAAGTTCGTAAAGTTACTTCCACTGACTCCCCCCCTCAACCCCTGTTACCAACCGTACTTTTTAGCTTGCCCCCCCCCCTCAAATTGGTAACGTAGTTTATGGACGACCCCTAATTAGTGCGCGTACAATGTTATAGTAGGGGTACATTTTCGGTAGTCATTGTCCCCGCATAGAAGAAATTGCGTGGGCGCGACTCTTACCGTGAGCACGTGGACACGTGTGCGACGCCAAACAGGATGGCGCGTGGGTTATTTCTGTAGTCATCAGTCACTTTTGTAGCGACTCTTGAATCCCGAGACGGGAGCTTCCAGCATCTCAGACACAACACCTATCTCTAGAAGTATACAGTATGTACTATGTACTACAGTGTTGGGTAGTAACTTATTACAAAATTAACTAAGTTACTGAAAAGTTACGTTATTTGTATAGTCCAGGCATTAGGTCGAAATAATGAGTGAAATTCCCGAAAAAATCCCACATCGAATGTTTTTAATGAGAAAGTTTCTTTAAGGGGTCTCTTTTAAAATATGAAAAATGCTGGAACAGATCAATTGCAAACCGATTTTTTTTTTCGAAAACAGTTCCAAAAGTTACTTTTGCGTGGAGGGATAATTCCCATTGCATTTTAGAGCAAAATGTCCAACAGAAAAAAGAAAGAAGACAAAATTATGAGAAAAGTTTGTTAAAAAAATAATCTGCTATCTTCCATAGGTTTCGAGTTATGATATATTGAAAACCCCCCACTTTTTTGGATTTTCAGCGAAAAATCACTAAGTTTCAAAAAACACTGTGTAACTTTTTACCTGATTACTACGCGGAAAAGTGTTCCACAGGTGAGTTAAAGTAGACTCAATTTGCTGCGATTACAAAAAAAGAACAATGTCCTACCTATAATAGGTCATAAGTTACTTTTGGTGGTGATAGCAAGCTTTTGTTATAAACAATTATTTATTTATCAATGGGAAAAGACGTTTTATACATGATAAATAAAATGTGTACACTTATTTGGGACAAAAACTTCGAAATATGACCGTAGTTCTACTTTACGATACGCTCAGGTGCCTCTATGCAGGAAGAGTGCACTTTCAAAGGTCATATCTCGTGACCTATTGGGGCTAAAACACTTTTTCTTTTTTTGAAATTACGCTAAATTGACTTCACTTTCATTTTTTTGTATAAACTTTGTCGTAGGATCCACAGGAAACGAGTTATTTCACAAGAACACAACTTTTTCGTTTTTAGTAAAAAATGCAAAAAAATGAAATTTTTGAAACCTTGCAATTCCCAAAATAATAGGTCTAAAAGCCTTTCTTTATAGATGTGCACAGAATGTTATAGACTCTATTTCATCCTCTGGCATAATCAATGCAAACTAAACCTGACTCGATTTATTTTGAAAAAACTGAACTCCACTTTTTTGCCCGTAAAAACAGGCAAAAATTGCCAACTTTGAGGGGTCATAACTTATGACCTATTATAGGTAGGACATTGTTCTTTTTTTGTAATCGCAGCAAATTGAGTCTACTTTCACTCACCTGTGGAACACTTTTCCGTGTAGTAATTAGGTAAAAAGTTATACAGTGTTTTTTGAAACTTAGTGATTTTTCGCTGAAAATCCAAAAAAGTGGGGGGTTTTCAATATATCATAGCTCGAAACTTATGAAAGATAGCGGATTATTTTTTTAACAAAATTTTCTCATAATTTTGTTCTCTTTCTTTTTTATGTTGGACATTTTTCTCTAAATTGCAATGGGAATTATCCGTCAACGCAAAAGTAACTTTTGGAACTGTTTTCGAAAAAAAAAAACAGTTTGGCAATTAAAATTAGTTTGGTAATTACTAGAAATTACCTGCAATCGCTAGAAATCACCTGAAATTTATAGGAATCACCTGCAATCACTAGCAATCACCTGCAATCACATGAAATCAATTGGCACCGAAATTTGAAGTTATGTACCCCTCCTATTCACCTTTCTTCCAAAAACTCTCCATTCAGAAGTGAAAGAAATAAAAAAGGTGTCATATTTCATAAGATCGATGAAATCATGATGAAATATGGCGATATTCCTAATTCCGAGAGGTGTAAAGTGTAAGGTTTCGTTCGAAAAGTAAATTCTGACTTGTTCACGATCTGCTTTTCGGAAAGCATCAGCATATTACGTATTCGTATCGGTGTGTTCAAAGTAGAAAAGAGAAGTTGATTTTCAACGAAGATTACCTCTGATTGGGTTTTGATGCTGGATAATGAGATCCGACGCGGATGGTGTCGGTTTGAATTACAGCTTGAGGAATGACTTTGTCGGTTATGGATATGGAAACACCTCCTTCGAAGGTTCATCAGCATCGGAAATCGAATTTTAAATATTCAAATATTCATATAAATTTTCTTCATTCCAAACCAGTGTTGGGTAGTAACTTGTTACAAGTAACTAAGTGACTAAAAATTTACGTTATATGTAATTTTTATGTTAATTTCGATACTTTTTGCTTCCTCATAGAGGAAGCTTTGTGATGGTATCATTTTCCAAACAATTTTAATTCATTTAATTAAACCTTCCTCAATTTAAAAATGTCTAATACAATGTTCTAAGCAATTGTCCGGATGTGTGTATTTGTGTGTGGATATGTATGTGTGGATATGTGTGTATGTGTGTGTGGATGTCACACTTTTTTGTGAACACGATAACTTGATGAAATTTGTAGGGCCTATTTTCATCACTAATATCTTGAAACTGACCGGAGGATTTCTAAAAATATTCATTGAATTTTTTTGTAGCACTCAATAATATTTTAAAAATTGGTTTTTTATAGTACAACTATTTTCATTAGCATTATTCAAAGTTGATGCATGAATATAAAAGATTCCTTGGTTCGAGAGGAATCGATTGACCTACAATATTAATACATTTTATTAAATAGTAGGGAAGTTATGGTAATTTATATATTTTGAAAATCGGTTTTTTATAGTAAAACTTTTTTCATTAACATGATTCAAAGTTGATGCAAGAACAGGAGCGATATGTTGATTCAAGGCGAATCGATTGACCTATAATATTAATACATTTTATTGAAGAGTAAGGAAGTTATGGTAATGCATTATATTTAAAAACGCGGTTTTTTATATTAAAAATTGTTTCTGCAACATAATTCAAAGTTGATGCAAGAATATGAAATATTCCTTGTTTCGAGACGAATCGATTGACCTATAATATTAATACATTTTATTGAAGAGTAGGGAAGTTCTGGTAATTTATATATTTTGAAAATCGGTTTTTTATAGTAAAACTTTCTTCTTCAACATAATTCAAAGTTGATGTATGAATATAAAAGATTCCTTGATTCGAGACGAATTGATTGACCTATAATATTAATACATTTTATTGAAGAGTAAGGAAGTTATGGCAATGCATTATATTTGAAAATACGTTTTTTTTATAGTAAAACTTTCTTCATTAGCATAATTCAAAGTTGATGCAAGAATACAAAAGATTCCTTGGCTCGAGACGAATTAATTGTCCTTTAATATTAATACATTTTATTAAAGAGTAGGGAAGTTATGGTAATTTATATATTTTGAAAATCTTTTTTTTATAGTAAAACTTTTTTCATTAACATAATTCAAAGTTGATGCAAGAACAGAAAACATGTGTTGATTCGAGACGGATCGATTGACCTATAACATTGATACATTTTATTGAAGAGTAAGGAAGCTATGGTAATGCATAATATTTGAAAACACGGTTTTTTATAATAAAACTTTTTTCACTAACATAGTTCAAAATTGATGCAAGAACGGGAAAGATTCCTTGATTCGAGATTAATCCATTGACCTATAATATTATTACATTTTATTAAAGAGTAGGGAAGTTATGGTAATTCATATATTTTTAAAATCGATTTTTATAGTAAAAATTTCCTCATTAACATAATTGAAAGTTGATGCAAGAACAGAAAAGATGTGTTGATTCGAGACGGATCGATTGACCTATAATATTAATAAATTTTATTGAAGAGTAAGGAAGCTATGGTAATGCATATATATTATATATACCATTAAGCCATTTCCCTTTCGGGGTAGGCGTGACTTGCTCGGTTGGAAAATAGTAGTGTGTATATGGGTATATAGGTATAAGGTAGGTAGGTATATATGTATGAGGTAGATAGGTATATGAGTGTTAGGTGAGTGTTAGGTTAGGTATAGATATTTTAGATTGATCTGGAATTCTCGTGTTATTTATTTAAATGACACGTTTATTCCGCAACACTGCTCCGACCCAGGTTGCTGATCAATCTCTCTAGCGATCACCCCAAGTGAAGAGCCTAACAAAATTGTTATGTATGGTTCTCCACTTGGGCCCATTAGTATCCAAGGTTTTTGTTTCAGGCGTCATTCATTCTACTGTCACTCTGTTTACAAACTATTTGTCGCCACACTTTTCTGTCCTGGCATACTACTCTAGCTTCCTTCACGTCCATGCATTTTTTCATGCAAGCTCTTGTGTTTCTATGGCTTCTTATGTCTCTACGGATTAATGTCTCATTTACCGATTCTAACCATTCTTTCGGCGGTCTACCTCTGGGCATTCTGCCATTTACTTTACCTTTATACACTGGTTTGGTCAGTCGTTCATCTTTCATTCTTTCAAAATGTTTAAAAATAAGTTTTTTTTATAGTAACACTTTTTTCTTCGACATAATTCAAAGTTGATGCAAGAATATAAAAGATTCCTTGGTTCGAGACGAATCGATTGACCTACAATATTAATACATGTTATTAAAGAGTAGGGAAGTTATGGTAATTTATATATTTTGAAAATCGGTTTTTAATATTAAAACTTTTTTCATTAACATAATTCAAAGTTGATGCAAGAATAGAAAAGATGTGTTGATTCGAGACGGATCGATTGACCTATAATATTAATACATCTTATTGAAGAGTAAGGAAGCTATGGTAATGCATAATATTTGAAAATACGTTTTTTTTTATAGTAAAACTTTTTTCTTCGTCATAATTCAAAGTTGATGCAAGAATATAAAAGATTCCTTGGTTCGAGACGAATCGATTGACCTACAATAATAATACACGTTATTAAAGAGTAGGGAAGTTATGGTATTTTATATATTCTTAAAATCGATTTATATAGTAAGAATTTTCTCATTCTCATAATTTACAGCTAGTTTAAAAAGTAACTTGTAACCTAATTTAGTTACGATTTTTGCAGTAACTTATTGGTTATTGTGAGAAAATTAATCTCTTTTGTTTAAGGATTCAGCTACTTTGTTGAAAATTTGTCTTTTTTGGATAAATTCAACTGTGATTGATTTCATGTTCAAATCTTTTTTGGTTGAAATAATATCAAATATTATATTTTTCGTTGAAAATTCATATATTTTGGTTGAAAATTTAACTAAAAATTCGTGTATTTTGGTAGAAAGTTCAATTATTTGGTTGAAAAGTAACCTTCTTGTGGAAAAGTCATATTTTCGATTTGAACATGAAAATGTTTTGTAGAAAATTCGTCATTTGGTTCGGAAATTCAACAATTTATAGGATTTTTTTTTCTTTCTTGGTTCAAAATTCGGCTTTTTTGTTTCCACATTGTTCTCTTTTGGTAAACAAATCTTTTTTTTTTATTCAACTATTTTGGTAGATAATTAATCTGATTCAGCTATTCTGTTGAAAATTCGTCTTTTCTGGTTGAAAATTTAAGTACTTGGTCAAAAGTTTAACTACTTTATTAAAAATTTAGTTGCTTGGTTGAAGATTCATAATTTTATCTGAAAATTCATCTCTTTGGTTGACAATTTAATTATTTTGTTTAAAACTTTTTTTTATAGAAAATTAAAATATTATGGTAGAAAATTCAACTATTTCGATAAAAATTCGTCTTTTTGGTTTGAAAATGGTAGAAAATTAAACTATTTGTTTAAAAATTAACTTTTTTCGGAACTGAACTCTTTTGTTGAAAATTCAGCTGCTTGATTGAAGATTCATAATTTTAGTTGAAAATTCATTTATTTGGTTGATAATTTAATTATTTTGTTTCAAATTCGTTTTTTTACTGTAGAAAATTAAAATATTTTGGTTGAAAATTAACTTTTTTGCCGGAAAATTAACTTTTTTTCGTGAAAATTCATCCTCTTGAATTGAAAATTCAACTGTTTTGTAGAAAATTCGTCTTTCTGGTTTGAAAATTCAACAATTTATAGGAAATTTGTTTTCTCTCTTGGCTCAAAATTCGGATTATTCGTTTCAAAATTGATCTCTTTTGGGAAAAAATCGCACTTTTTGTTGTTGAAAATTCAATTATTTTGGTAGAAAATGAAACTATTTAGTTGAAAATTAACTTTTTTGTTGGAAATTTAGCTCTTTTGTTGAAAATTATTCTTTTCTGGTTGAAAATTTAATTATTTTGTTTCAAATTCATTTTGTTGGGTAGAAAATTAAAATAATATGTTAGAAAATTCAACTATTAGGTTAAACATAAACTTTCTTGGGGAAATTGGACTTTTTTGTTGAAAATTCGTCTTTTCTGGTTGAAAATTTATCTATTTGTTTTAAAGTTGAACTACTTTGTTAAAAATTCAGTTGTTTGGTTGAAGATGCATAATTTTAGTTAAACATTCATCTCTTTGGTTAAAAATTTAATTATTTGTTTCAAAATTCGTTTTTTTTTGTAGAAAATTAAAATATTTTGTTAGGAAATTCAACTATTTGTTTGAAAATTAACTTTTTTTTTTTGAAATTTAACCCTTTTTTCTGAAAATTTCTTCTTTTTCATTTAAGAATGGTAGAAAATTCAACTATTTGGTTAAAAATGCACTTTTTTTTGAAGATTAATATTTTCGGTAGGAAAAATCAACCATTTGGTAAAAAAATCTCATTTTGTTGTTATTGAAAATTCAACTCATTTTGGTAGAAAATTAATCTGATTTGGTTGAGGATTCAGCTAATTTGTTGAAAATTCGTCTTTCTTGTTTGAATTCAACTGTGTTTGATTTCAAATTAAAATCTTTTTTAGTAGAAATAAATTATATTTTTCGTTGAAAATTCATCTATCTTGGTTGAAAATTCATGTATTTTGTTAATTTTTTAAATATATTTATTATTTTTTTCAATTGACAATTTTTCAATTACCAGCCGTTAAACTGCAAAATTTCAATTTTTAACTTTTATACATTTCACAGTTAAAATATTTGAAAAAAAAGAAATCCACGCTATCATTTTCAATGATATGAATTGAAGAATAAATAAAAAAATGTATAAATTTTCCAAATTATGTCATTTTAAGCAATTATAAGCTAGAAAAATTAACTTATACATTAAAATTGGTTTTGAAACCTTTTTAAATATTTGCTTAAAAATGTGTTTAAAAAAATAATTTAAAAATTTTTCAGGAATCTAATAGTAATTTTATTATCTTGCAACTCGAACTTTCCGAAATTTTGTTGGAAAATCTTGCAAAAGTAAAAAAATTACCTTAAAATCATCCAGATTCTTTTTTGAAATTTTTGGAAATCTTATTAAATATTCTTTTAAAATTAATTTTTCCAAACAAAAATTATTGTTAGTTTTTCTAGGAATTTTAATACAAATTTTTTATTCATTTAAAACCTTTCAAAATGCTTGAAAAATTTATAAATTTTGTGTTCGACATTTTCAAAAATCTCAATAATTGTTAAATTGTTATTTATTATTCAAAAACTTATGCAAATCTTTCTAAATATTCTCCTAAAATTAATTTTTCGAAATACAAAATCATTTTTAATTTTCCCAGAAAAGTTAAGAAAATTCTTTTATTTTCTCAAAACTTTTAAAGATTACTAAAAAGCTTCAACATTTTATTTCGAAATCTTCAAAAATCTAAATTTAGTTTTTTATTTTTCAAAAACTTTTTCAGTTTCAAATTAAGTTTGGATCTTCTCAAAACCGAGCTCAAAACTGGTAAATATTTCTTCAACTAACTCAAATTTTTTCCAAGTTGAAAATTGTTAAATTGTTATTTATGCATCAAAATGCAATAATTTCACTCATATATTAAAAATTTGTTGAATAGAACAATTAAAATTGTAAAGTATAAGTTTTCATTTAACACTCTGAAATACAAACGATACAAGGCTTTTTACTTCAAATAATTCAGTTTAACATTGTTTAGTTTTTAATATTTGATTTATAATTGCTCATTTTAAATGAAAAGTGAAATATTGTTAAAAATTCAAAAAAATGTCTTACTTAATTACAAAATTTTAAATTGAATGGGTTGAAAATGGAATAATTCAGACTGAAACAATATTTGAATAGGATATGGATTTGCATAAGAGCGTTTGATTTTTCAAATTATTTCTAAATTACGAATAGTTTATAATTTTTTAATCGGACGTTTACATTTGTTTAACTACTGAGGCTTTCAAATTGAAAAATTGAATCGTCCTGTAAAAGTTCTTAATAAAAATATATAACATAATTTTAAGTACAGTTTCCCAATATTTCAACTTTTGTGAAACCTTGTATTTTTTTGTAAAGATTTGTAATTTTCTACAATAATTTACGTAAAATTAAAAGTGTTTTTATGACGTCAAACACCCAAATTAAAAAAATGTGAAATTCTGTAGTTTTCTCTAATACCTTGTAGATTTTTACAACAAAGTAAAAAAATATTAATTAAAAGTTATACAAATTTTTGAATTGTAGAAACTTGTACTTTATTGTTAAGTTTTTTACTTTTCTACAAGAAAA
Source organism: Andricus curvator (assembly GCA_932195095.1). NCBI lineage: Eukaryota > Metazoa > Arthropoda > Insecta > Hymenoptera > Cynipidae > Andricus > Andricus curvator. The sequence continues at coordinate 213,973 of CAKNYM010053628.1, read as the reverse complement.
AATTAGCTATTTGTATTTAACTGTAATTTTTTGTTAAATTTTGTACATTTTTTAAAAAAAGAAGATGTTTTAACAAAAATTACAGTTGTAGAAATGTTGTACTTTCTTGTAAAAATTTTTTCCACCAGTGCTCCTTCGAATAAAAAAAAAGAATCACGAAGAAAAAGTTAAATAACAGTATTATTTTTTGATATTCATCATATGAATACGTCACCACCTTGATTTCTTCAAACTATATTAAAAATATATATATATATATATATATATATATATTATATATTTTGATATATTTTTTATTTTGTCATCTTTTATAAATGCGTAAAAAAAATCGTTTCATCAAACCAGTACCTGGTTTCATTTCCTTTGAAAAATAAGATATTTCATCGGCCACCGTCTGTATGACTCAAGCATAGACCGCACCTTCCTGATTCCAAATTATTCTCGGATTTTTTCATGTTTGATGACTAGTCTGAAGTGTTTGAATGCCGGGCGAATGAAAAATGTATGTAAAAAGTTCTATTATTGGTTCAGCTAATCAAATATTAATAAGCAGTGACTTAGGTGTTTACTGAAAACTACGTTTCCTAACAGAGGGTTGAAAATTCTAGCATTTGGTTTTTAAATTTTATTATATTCTATCTTAATTATTTAGTTACTAGAACATTGTGCGCGCCACGCGTGCAATAATTACGCTTTCTTTAGAAAAAAACTCGGTTCATTTTCCGAAATTTCGTTTATTTTTATATAAAATTTTTATTTTTACCTCTCAAGATTAAGAAAAATGTCCCATTATTTATGTTCGGGTGAAATAGTTCAGGTGAGAAAAAATCCAGATTATTGTTAAATAACACTCAAACTGGTATTTTTTCAATAAAAGAAAAATAACCATTGTTGCATATTTTCATTGCACTATTTACATTTAAATAATAATTTTGAAAACCAAAACTTACCACAACCGGTTAATCTTTGCTAGTTCTATTAAAAATTATCATTTTTCAATATGAATACATTTTAGAAAAACAGAAAAATGTGGAATTTACAAGGTATAATTTAAATAAGTTCTTGCTCAAATCATTCTGTCAATTTTTCATTGGTTCCAGGATTTTTGTCCCAATATATCTTGATTTGATAACTTCTTAATTCAAAAATCAACTATTTTTTTGAAATTTTTGTTGTAAATTAACTTTTTTAATGGAAAATGTAACTATTCCATGTTTTATTTAACATTCATATTGAAAATTCAGCTATTTGGTTGAAAATGTCTACATTTTTTTGAAACGTTGTCTTTGATGGTAGAATATCTTAATCTTCTGGGTGACTAATTCACTTTTTTTGTGGAAAATTCCTTTATTTTGTTAAAAATTATGTAAAGTTGTATGTATGTAATTTGTGTAGAATTGTGTGAAGCTATTTCGGATTTGAGAAGAATTTGGTGAAATTTCTTTGGGTTGTGTGGATTTTGAGCAAAACTTTTTTTTTGTATGAATTTTTAATAGAATAGTGTGCCTTCTGTGTTTATTAATTCAGTGTGGAATTTGAAAATTTAATAATCAAAATAGATTGGTTTGAATCACCCACAAACATTAGATCTGGGCGCTATGGTCTTTTTCCTTCTTTAATATTCATAATTTACATATTTTCAGGTGATTAAAAAATGAAAAATGTTTACATTTATACATGATATATGTTTGAAATTTTTTTTTAAATGTCTTCCCGGTACTTATTGGAAAATAAGGTTGCCAATGGGATGTACATATTTTTCCAATTTAGAAATCACCCAGATACTTATCAAAAATAAGTTGGTATACCCCCGTTGCCTATAACCAAATGTTTTCTGAGGAAGATGCCATATATAAAATATGTGCATAATTGTTCTTATGTACCAATGAGTACTTTTGTAATAATCTTATGCTGAAATTTTATTTACAATTTTTTTACTTATGTCTTTTATTTTCAGATCACTTTTGATATCTTATTTTTGTATTGATTTCTGAATTTTTTATTGCAACATACCAACATTATAGATCTGGGCACTATGGTCTTTTTTCCTTTTTTAATATTCATAATTGACATATTTTCTGGTTATAAAAAATGAAAAATGTTTACATTTATACATGATATATGTTTCAAATCTTTTTTTAAAAATGTCTTTCCGGTACTTATTGGAAAATAAGGTTGCCAATGGGATGTACATACTTTTCTAATTTAGAAATCACCCAGATACTTATCAAAAATAAGTTGGTATACCCCCGTTGCCTATAACCAAAGGTTTTCTGAGGAAGATGCCATATATAAAATATGTGCATAATTGTTCTTATGTACCAATGAGTACTTTTGTAATAATATTATGCTGAATTTTCTATTTAAAATTTTTTACTTATGTCTTTTATTTTCAGATCACTTTTGATATCTTATTTTTGTATTCATTTCTGAATTTTTGATATTAATATTTGGAATGTTTTCTTATATTTTGGGTTTTTCTTAGATCTGTAAAAAAATTTTTGTAACATATGCATTTTATGATATTTTGGGTTAGTTCGAGAGGTCCGTTTGAAAATTATGTCACTTGTCCTGGCAAACGAAAAGCTTTAAAAATAAAAAGGGCCTCTTCTCTCTCTCTCTCTTTTAAAAGTGAGATGGAACGATTTCTAAAATCTGGCATGCGTTTAGAGTTTTCGTGTTAAAAAAGGTTAGTTTGCCTCGGTACTTTGAATACTTCACTACGTAATTTTTGTCAGTGATATTTTCATTCAAAATAACTGTTCTTTTTTAATATAAATTAAAACAAAATTTTCACAATTTTTCGAGGATGGCTTTGTGATTTTCAACAGTGTTTCAATTGTTTTCGGGATATACTGCCTGAATAAGATTTGGATCAGAATACTTACATACATCATACACAGGAAGTTGATTGATTACTATTTTCCTTTTTTAATTTGTAAATAATTCTTTGAATCGAATTTTTAATACTTTTCTAATCTTATTATAAATAATAATCTTCATATTTTGGTCAGTTTTTCAGTAATGAATACAAACTTCGATTCAGTAATCTTCTTAAAAAGGGATATAATTTGTGTGTATATGTGTGTGTGTATGTATGTATATGTATATGCATATATTATATATATATATATATATATATGTGTGTGTGTGTGTGTGTGTGTGTGTGTATGTCTATATGTGTATGTATTATCTTTAATTTTTAACTGCAGGTATAATTTTTGATTTTTTCAATTAGCATAAAAATATATTAATCATACCTTGTAGTTTCCTATAAATATTTCCTGATGAGGGGGTCTAAATTGGCCCCGAAACATGTTGGTGGAGAAAGGAAAAAGTGCGAGGTTGGTTTTTGGTTGACTTCTTCCCTTTTCCTCCCTCTTTTTTCATTATGTTATTTTTGTCTCTAATGAGCCGAAAAGTGAGTTTGCTTTGGAATTTTATTTTTTGATTATGAATCTTTTCCCTGCTTATTTTGCAAAAATTATTCATGATAAAATTGAATTCTTTTCAATCTTAATTTAGAAAAAAAGACTAAATAAAATTTTCATAGTTTTCGAAGTAGGTACGTAAATGATGATGAACGCCTCGGCTTCTTCGAGCACTCTGACAGTCAATTATTTTCCCGTTCGTGTCATACATTACAAGAAATTGCAGTAAACATTTCACCGTTAATGGCTATAATTCCTCGTGCGGGGAGAATAAACGATATGAAAATAAAAGTAAAGGAAGAAACTGGGAGGTAGTAGGACACGACAGGCGAAGTGAGATACGACAAGTGAGTGCCATTGTCTCGCAGTTAACATAACAGACGGCCGGTGCATGGGCGATGGGTAAGAGGGGCGTGGGTTATGAGCATTTGCATTCGTGCCGCTGCGCTATGTCGCGTGCACAAATGCACATAAATGCACGTGAGCTATTTCATTATTTTCTCATTTTTTAGCCAAGAACCTTGCTCGGCACGCAGGAGGCGCTCCGTTTTTTTATTTTTTGAAGAGTCGGATATATCATTTGCATATGAATATCATGCTCGCTCAGTACAAGTTACCTTTTATGAGCATTCAATTTATTTTATTTAGGATCGGAATCTAGGATTCATTAAAGCCCTGATATTACTATTTCAAGAAGAGGATGAAATTACATGATAGTAAATTAAATTTTTTAGTTGAGCAGGTTTTTTTTAGAAGAAAAGATTCTTCTGGTGTACTTCTATTTCTCACCCCTTTAAAATATAATTTCCCCCGCGTTATTTAATGAACAGAGTTGCTGCAAAATACCAATTTCAACCAAAAAGATAAATTTTCTAAAAATGAGATTAATTTTCTACCAACAATTTTTTTGGAACAAAATAGTCAAATTTTTAATCCAAGAAATGAATTTTCAACTGAAAATGAGGAATCCTTAACCGTGGAAATCAATTTTCGACGAAGAAGATTAATTTTCCACCAAAGAAGACGAATTTTTAACTATACAATTTTTTTTAAATAAAATAGTTCCGATTTAAACTGCAGAAATGAATTTTCAACCAAAAAGATTAAATTTTCACCAAGAAGATTAATATTGTACCACAAAAGATGAATTTTGAATCAAATGCATGAATTTTCAACCAAACAGTTGAATTTTCAACCAAAGGAGGTAAACTTTCAACCAAACACGAAGTAGTTGAATTTTTAGTTAAAAAAATTTATTTCCAACCAAAAAAAAAAAGAATTTGCAACAAAATAGCTGAATTTTTAACAAGAGAAATTAATTTTCAACAAATTAAATGAATTTCCAACCAAACAATTTAATTTTGCACTCAAAAAGATAAACTTTTAATTTAACTACTTCGTGTTAAATTTTCAGATAAAAAAATAGTTCTATTTTTAACCAATGAAATTAATTTTCAACTATAAGGATAAATTTTCAATTTGAAAAAATTAATTTTCGACCTAACAGTGGAATTTTTAACAAATAGATGGATTTTCAAACATAAAGATTAGTTTTTTACCAAAAAAGACGAATTTTCAACAAAATACTAAAAAAGATAACTTTTCAACCAAAAATGAAATAATTATATTTTTAGTTTAAACAAAATTAATTTAAAAAAAAATTCAACAAAATACTTAAATTTTTAATCAAATGAATTAATTTTCAACAAAATACATGGATTTTTAACAAAATACTTGAATTTTCAAATAAACAAGATGAGTTTTCAACCAAATAGTTGAATTTTCCTCTAATGAAGATAACATTTTAATAAAATACGGAGTAGTTAAATTATTAGTTCGAAAATAGTTATATTTTAAATTACCAAAAATAATTTTCAACTAGAAGGATAAATTTTCAATAAAAAGAATTAATTTTGAACCAAATCGTTGAATTTTCGACCGAAAAGATGGATTTTTTTCACCATAAAAATTAATTTTCTACCAAAAGACAAATTTTCAACAAAATACATGATTTTTCAACTAAAAAAGATAAATTTTCAACAAAAAATGGAATAGTTATATTTCCAGTAAAAAAAATTAATTTTACATCAGCAAAAATAATTTTTAAATAAAATAGTAAAATTTTTAACGAAAGAAACTAATTTTTAATAAAATACTTGAATTTTCAACTAAAGAATATACATTTTTAACCAGAATGTTTGGCACATATTTCCCAGAAGAAATTTTTTTTTTTTTTTAATTTCATTTAGAACTGTCAATATTAGACGAACCGAGGTGAAACTCATTATTTCTCTTCACGATTAGCTATATAAACTACAAATAAATAATTACTCTTTGAATTTCACCCCCATAAGTCTGTTGTATTTTCCATAAGCCCATAAGTGAAAAATTGAGTTTTGCAACTTTTTAGCGCTAATTAAAATTTTTTACGGTTTTTGAAAAGAAAATTTTTTTTAATTCATAAAACACTACTTTCTACTAAGAATTAAATGTTTAAATAAATTGTTTACGCAATTTATTATTCTTTTTAAAAATTTTCTTTTAGAATAGAGTTAGAAAGTCGCGGTTTTGTCCGAATTTTGAAACTTATTGTTAATTTTGTAATTAGACTGAGGTAATAATTAATTTCAGTTTACAAACATAATTGTTCCAACAATCAATTATTATTTGTAATAATATTCTTTTTGAATAATGCTAGAAAGTTTCATGTTTTTTAAATATTCAACTTTTGTTCACTTTTCAATTAGAGCGAGGCAATCGTTAATGCAATTTGACAAACATAATTGTTTAAACAAATTATTATTGTTTATAATTATCTTCTCCTATATTAATGCTAGAAATTTGTGGTTCTTTCGGCAATTTTGAACTTTGCTTTTGTTTTTTAGTTATAAACAAATAATAAATAAACATTAGAGAAAATCATTTTGAACAGTCTCTTTCTTTTTTGTAAATTAATTTTCCAAAATGAAACAAATATTAGAAATATTCTTTAAATTTTCTATATAAATCATATTGAATCTAAATTTTCCTTTAAGTAGTTATTAAGAGCCTTTTTGTTTAAATTAATATGAATATTATTATTTATTATTTGTTTCTAACTGAAAAGATGAAGAAAAGCTGAGTATTTTAGAAAAAACCATAACTTTCTAGCAATACTCTAAGAGAAGATAGTTATAAACAATATGAAATTGTTTATACAATTATGTTTCTTAACTTGCAAAAATTAATATCTCACTAAGTAAGAAGTTGAAAAAACGTTAAAAATTTCCAAAAAAACGCAACTGTTTAGCATTACTATAGGAGAAGATAGTTATAAACAATAATAATTTGTTTGAACAATAAAATTATTTTGGTTAAATTGCATGAATTATTGCCTCGCTCTAAGTGAATAGTTGACAAGAAGTGAAGAAATTCAGGAATAACCGCAACTATCTAATATTAATATAGGAGAAGATAGTTATAAGCAAAAATAATTTGTTTAAAAATTAGGTTTGTTAGGATTATAAATAATAATAAATAATCTAAACAATTATTTTGTTTAATTTTAATTGACTATTGCCTCGTTCTAACTAAAGATGAAAAAAAGTTGACAAAATTCGAAAAAGCCACGACTTTTTAATTCTATTCCAAGAGAAAATTGCTAAAAACAATAATAAATTCTTTGAACAATTTATTTAAACATCTAATTGTGAGTATAAAGTAGTACTTCATGTATTTCAAACAATTAGTATTAAAAAACCGCAAAAAAATCATAATTTGCGCCAAAAACTCGAAAAACCCAATTCTTCACTTATGGGGTTTGTTTAGGACACTATAAAACAGACTTATGGGGTGATATTTGAAAACTAATTATTCATTTGCATTCTATAGCTAATTGTGAAGCTGAATGTTGAGTTTTAACTCGATTCTCCTAATATTGAAGATTCTGAATGAAATTTTACTAAAGTGCCTTCCTTTCTTATGGGAAATACGTGTTTAACTTCATGGGGCTCGGGGAACCTCTGAATATCTTTTAATTTAATTTTTTTGTTAGATTCGAAAAAATTTTGGGGCGATATGCATGAAAAATCAAAGGGTGAGGAAGAGGACAATCGCAGTAACAGAAAGAGGAGTGTAAGGAGGTAAATGTAGGCAGGTGTGCGACATTCTCTTTTCGCAGCTTCATGCAGATTAGGGATATCGCGATAAGCCGATTCGAGGGATGTCTATGAATGCACATACATGGTACATAATAGTCTAGTTTACACCTGGCGCACTTCTGTTGCACATAAATCTTTACAGTACCATAAACATTGACAGCTTAAGATTGCGTATTTCGCCACATGCTTCTTCTTATTCTATTACTATTATTGTTATTTTTATGATTATACTATGTTCTTCTTGCTAGTATTCAGCCTGCTCAACATTCTCTGCAAGCCTTCGGTTGACTCTGCCATAACAACCTTATCATTTGCAAACGCTAACCCACGTACCTTCTCTGTCCCGAGAACCACACCTTCTTCGTCTAAGAGGGCCATTCTTATACACTTGTCCATGAATATAATAAAAAGCCATAACTGACATTAAATTCAGAATCATAATTCTCGCGAGGATGTTTATTCGAAAACCGAATTTTCTGTGGTTAATCAATTCCAGAATGTACAAAGGATTCAAGAAATTAATCATTTTTAACATGAGTCAAAATCATTCCAGTGAATTCTAGAATATCCCAGAACATCCGAGAAAATTCTATAAGTTACATACATTTGAACCAAACAGTTAAATTTCTAAACTTTAAAAGATAAACTTTAACCAAAAATGGAATAGTTGAATTTTCTTAGAAAAAAAAATGTTCTATTTAGAAAACGAATTTTTTACCTAATATTTAACTATTAAGCCAAATCCAAAATGGTAGGTCCAGGTCTATCACGCCATCTCTCTTTCCATCAGTAGTAAATAAACTAGTAAAATAAAATAAATAAAAAAATAAAATTGTGCTATTCACGTTAATTTTAAGACCCATGTTCTTCTTGCTAGTATTCAGCCTGTTCAACATTCTCTGCAAGCCTTCGGTTGACTCTGCCATAACCACCTTATCATTTGCAAACGCTAACCCACGTACCTTTTCTGTCCCGAGAACCACACCTTCTTCGTCTAAGAGGGTCATTCTCATACACTTGTCCATGAATATAATAAAAAGCCATAACTGACACTAAATTCAGAATCATACTTTTCACGAGGATGTTTATTCGAAAACCGAATTTTCTGTGGCCAATCAATTGCAGAATATACCAAGGATTTGAGAAATTAATCATTTTCAACATAAGTTAAAATCATTCCAACGGCCATACCACGCTGAAAAACCCAGTTCTCGTCAGATCACTGAAGTTAAGCAGCGTTGGACGCGGTTAGTACTTGGATGGGTGACCATTCAAGAATACTGACATGAGTGCTGTTGGCACATCGTGGGTGTGGTGAGCCCACACTTGTAGTTATTTATAACTACAAGAAAAACCTAGAAACACTACCCGAATCGGGTAGTGTCACGCCTACCCTGAAAGGGAAATGGTTTAATGGTATATATTCCAGTAAATTCTAGAATATTCCAGAACATCCGAGAAAATTCTACAAGTTACATACATTTTCAACCAAATAGTTATATTTCTAAACTTTAAAAGATAAACTTTTAACCAAAAATGGAACAGTTAAATTTTCATTAAAAAGAATAAATAATTTTCAATTTAAAAAACGAATTTTTTACAGAACGTTTAACTATGAAGCCAAATCCAAATTGGTAGGTCCAGGTCTATCACGCCATCGCTCTTTCCATCAGTAGTAAATAAACTAGTAAAATAAAATAAATACAGTAAAATAAATAAAATAAAATAAAATTGTTTTATTCACGTTAATTTTAAGACCCATGTTCTTCTTGCTAGTATGCAGCCTGCTAGAATTGCAAGCCTTCAGTTGACTCTGCCTTAACAAACTTATCATTTGCAAACGCTAACCCACGTACCTTCTCTGTCTCGAGAACCACGCCTTCTTCGTCCAAGAAGGCCATTCTTATTCACTTGTCCATGAATATAATAAAAAGCCATAACTGACATTAAGTTCAGAATCATACTTGTCACGAGGATCATGTCAATCAATTCCAGAATGTACAAAGGATTTGAGAAATTAATTATTTTCAACATAACTCAAAAGCCTTCTAGTGAATTCTAGAATATTCCAGAACATCCGAGAAAATTCGACAAGTTACATACATTTTCAACCAAATAGTTAAATTTCTAAACTTTAAAAGATAAACTTTTAATCAAAAATGAAATAGTTAAATTTTCATTAAAAAAATAATTTTCAATTTAAAAACGAATTTTTTACAGAACAGTTGAATTTTCAACCAGAAAATATGAATTTTTAAGAAAGTTCAAATTTCAACTATAGTTGATATTTTAACCAAAAAAGATTTTTATTAAAAATGAAAAACAATTTAATATAACCAGTCAAGACGAATTTTAAAAGAAAGACTTGAATCCTCAACTAAAAAAATAATGATTTTAAACCAAATAGTTGCATTGTTAACCAACAAATTTATTTCCTACCAGGTAAGACTTCCACTAAAAATGACAAATTTTCAACAAAACATTGAATAACTAAATTTTCATTTAATACATTTATTTTCAACCAAAATTAAAACGAATTTTTAACAAATCAGTTACATTTTTAATCAATGAAATTAATTTTTAACGGAAAAGATTAAACTTCAACTAAAAAAATGAATTTTCAACACCATAGTTCAACTTTCAGTCAAATAATTGAATTTTCTAGCCAAAAATATGAATTTTCTAAAAAATAGTTGAATTTTCAACAAAAAATCTCATTTTCAAGCGAAACAGATGAACGTTTAATCAAACAGTTGAATTTTTAACCAAAAAAAATTATTTTCTATAAGATAGTTACATTTTCGATCAAGCGGATTAATTATCTATAAGAAAAGATAAATTTTTAACATAATACATGAATTTTCTACTAAAAATGATAAATTTTCAACCTAAAATGGAATAGTTATATTTTCAGTTGAAAAAATAAATTTTTAACAACAACAAAAATGAATTTTTAACAAAATAGTTACATTTTTAACTAAAGAAATTAATTTTTTACAAAAATGATTAATCTTCACAAAAAAATTAATGTTTAACACGGTAGTTTAACTTTCAATCAAATAATGGAATTTTCTAAAAAATTGTTGAATTTTTGAGCCGAAAATACGAATTTTCTACAAAACAGTTGAATATCCGATAAAAAAGTTAATTTTCAAGCGAAACATATTGATTTCTACTCAGACATTCGCAGCTTTAACCAAAAAGACGAATTTTTAACAAAATAATTAAATTTGCAATAAAACAAATTTTAGTTAAGAAAGAGAAATTTGCAATCAAATTGTTGAATTTTCAAACAAAACAGAAGATTTTTCGAAAAAAAAAACAGTTGAATATTCAACCAAAAAGGATGACTTTAAATATCGACAACTCTTCTTGATAGTTTACGTCATCCTTTATCCTAAAAATTATTTGTGTGAAAGTAAAATTTTTCAAAATCAATCTTTAGCAAACATACAAAATTATACAAAAATTGTAGTTGAATAATTCTTTATCAAATTTGTATAAAAAAAATTTTCAGCGACGTACATTTGATATAAATATTTTTGTTCAATTTTTTATAAAAAAAATTCATTTCGAAATTGCGCAAAAAATATATATGTTTTGAAATTTGATATATGTTGAAAAATTATTATTTTTATTATTCACCTGGAATTTCTTCTAACACTGTAAAATTTTCATCAAAAATCAAAGTGCACTTGATGCACTTCAAGTTTTTGCAAAATTCAGTGGAGTACGTCATCGACTTACCTGTCTTTCTTCTGACTGAATAGGCACTTGGCTTGAGGCTCTTATTGTATGTCCAGCACTCTAGCAAACACCCACATTTCTCCATTTTCATATTTACTTGTTGCTTCTGCTCTTCTGTCTTTAGATCCTTTAATATTTTTATTTTAGGATGTACTAAGTTATTTCAAGTTCAAAAATGAGCATTGTTAAAAATTATTTACAAAATTAAGAAGAATATTGCCATCGTCAATTGTTTATTTTAAAAAAGTTATTTAAGGTTTTATGCTTTCGCTTTCTTTTTAGGTAAAAGTTGCAATTCTTATCTCGGTACCTCCATGCTAATCTCGGCAATCTGGGATAGCAGTCTAAACTCTCCAATCTGGGGTTAGTTGTCTAAACTCTCCAATCTGTGGTTAGCAGTCTAAACTCTCCAATCTGGGGTTAGTAGTCTAAACTCTCAAATCTGTAGTTAGCAGTGTAAACTCTCCAATCTGGGGTTAGCAGCCTAAACTCTCCAATCTGGGGTTAGCAGTCTAAACTCTCCAGCCTGGGGTTAGCAGTTTAACTCTCCAATCTGGGATTAGAAGTCTAAACTCTCCAATCTGAGGTTAGAAGTCTAAACTCTCCAATCTGAGGTTATCAGTCTAAACTCTCCAATATGGGGTTAGCAGTGTGAACCCTTCAATCTGGATGGAGGGGGGGGGGGGTAGCTGTCTAAACTCTACAATCTGGGATTAGCAGTATAAACTCCACAATCTGGAGTTAGCAGTCTAAACTCTCCAATCTGGGGTTAGCAGTCTAAACTCTCTAATCTGTAGTTAGCAGTCTAAACTCTCCAATCTGGGGTCAGCGGTCTAAACTCTCTAATCTGGGGTTATTAGTCTAAACTCTCCAATCTGGGGTTAGCAGTCTAAACTCTCCAATCTTTAGTTAGCAGTCTAAACTCTCCAATCTGGGGTTAGCGTCTAAACTCTCCAATCTAGGGTTAGCAGTCTAAAATCTCCAATCTGGGGTCAGCAGTCTAAACTCTCCAATCTGGGGTTAGCAATCTAAACTCTCCAATCTGGGGTTAGCAGTCTAAACTCTCCAATCTCGTTTTGTGTTGGCATCTAACGCCGCTACGCGTAAGTAGCGCCACAGGCCAGCACAGAACGATATTGGAGAGTTTAGACTGCTGACCCCAGACGGAAGAAAAAGTTTCAATTCTGAATAAATCCTAATGTTGTAGGGCTCATTTTATTTCTTGCAAAATTCTTTACGAATATCTTTGATACGATTTATTTCAAAAATTTTATTTAGGAATTATCCAATTGTTAATTTTATAAATAATATTTTTCTTGAATACAATGTTTTTAATACAAACGTACCAACGAGGTTTGTGGAGAATCTTTCAAATAATTAACCGTAATTAACCTGTAATTAACCGTACCAAAATAATTGAATTTTCAACCGAAAAAGCTGAATTCTCAACAAAAAAGTATAATACTTGATATTTGAACCAGAAAAATATTATCTTTTATAAAAAATAATAAATTTTTAAACCAAAAAGACGAATTTTCAACAAATAAAAATTTTTCAAGCATGAAAAAAAAGTTCACCTAAATTGTTGAACCTCCAAGCCAAAAGCCCAATTTTCTGTACCAAAATAGAACTTTCAATATGATAAAATTAGATTTTTCAGCAAAAAAAATTAATTTAAAACAAAATAGTTAAATTTTCAACCAAAAAGATGAACCTTTATTAAAAAAAAATTTAACAAAATAGTTCAACTTTTAATCACGCAGTGGAATTTTCAATTTCAATTTCAACTAAAAAGATGAATCTTCAACCTATAATATGAATCTTCAACAAAAAAATTATTTTTTAATAAAGTGGTTCAACCAAAATTTTTAAACAAAATAGTTGTATTTTAATCCCGAAGAGATGAAATTTCTAATAAAACAGATGAATTTTCAACTAAGCAATTGAATTTTCAACCAAACAGGATGACTTTAACAACATTTTTGATTTTTTAACAAAAAATTTGTATCCAAGAAAGATGGAATTGTTACTAAAACAGATGAATTTTTAAATGAAAAGACACATTTAAAAAAAAAAAAATAATAGTTGAATTTTCAATAAAACAGTTGAACTTTTAACCAAAATGGATGACTTTTGAACAAAATTGTTAAATTGTCAATGAAACAGTTGCATTTTTATCAAAGAAAGATGTAATTTCTACTAAAATAAATAAATTTTTAAATTAAAAAGACAATTTAAAAAAACAAATGAATGAATTTTCATCCAAAAAAGATTTCAGTTTACTTTTCAGCACCAGAATATGAATTTTAATCAAAAGGTAAATTTTCTACGAGAATAGTTGGATTTTCAACAAAGCAGTTGAATGTTCAACCAAAAAGAATGATTTTTTAAACAAAATTGTGGAATTTTTGAAGAAATAATAACTAACAAGCAAATAAATTACTAACAAGAATATTATACGCGCGAAACTTTATTTCACAAATTCCTTAATTTTTCCCAGACCAATTTTTCACTTTCCCTGACCATTAAAATTCAAAGACCAGAATCTTACGATCGTAACGTTTATAACCTAAAATCTTTTATAAATGGAATGAAACAATTTCAAATTAAAATGAAAAATTATCAAATTTATCTGCTTGACAGTTGTTTAAACTTATAAAAATTTCCCGTCAATTTCCTGCTAATACAAAACGAGATTGGAGAGTTGAGACTACTAACCCCAGATCGGAGAGTTTAGACTGCAAACCCCAGATTGGAGAGTTAAGACTGCTAACCACCCAGATTGGAGGGTTCACACTGCTAGCCCCATATTGGAGAGTTTAGACTGCTAACCCCAGATTGGAGAGTTTAGACTGCAAACCCCAGATGGGGGAGTTTAGACTGCAAACTCCAGATTGGAGAGTATAGACTGCTATCCTCCCCACAGATTTAAGGGTTCACACTGCTAACCCCATATTGGGGAGTTTAGACTGCTAACCCCAGATTTGAGAGTTTAGACCGCTAACTCCAGATTGGAGAGTTTAGACTGCTAACTCCAGATTGGAGAGTTAATACTACAAACCCCAGATTGGAGAGTTTAGACTGCTAACTCCAGATTGGAGAGTTTAGGATGGAGGTATCGAAATATGATTTGCAACTTTTACCTACAGACGAGCCTACAGAGAAAGCAAAAACATAAAACTTTAAATAACTATTATTGAATAAACAATTTCAGTCTGAAATATTTTTTCTGAAGCTCGCCTTGAAAATTAGTTACAATTAACAATGGAATTACTTTCTTCGATTTTATAAATTATTTTTAACAAAGCCCTGTTTTGAACTTGAGATAACTTTAGTACATCCTTAAGAAGTTTTCATTCTCGAAGAGTTCATTTTAGAGTTTAAGGTCGGTGTATAGTTACATTTTATTAGAAAGTGACACCCCACTGGGCACCAAGATTTATTTGAATACGACCTTATAAAGTCTTAATTTGTCACCAGTTGAGTCTCATTCTCTGCGAGTTATTCCCATTCTTATTCAATGAGCTCGCTGCGGGCTTTTATCGCAAATCACAAAACCTGTTTTTCAACCACGTGGACTACGAAAGTGTCCCTGGAAGTGCTTTTGTTTATAAACAAGATTGGAATTTTCTATTGTTGGTTTCTTATCACCTTTTTTAGTCTAGTAATGGGAACTTACACTAGGGTGGTCCGAAGAAACTCAAAATGATTAGATTCGTTGGTAAGGGGCCGTCCATAAACTACGTTAGAAAGCGTTCACATATTACGTAACATTAAAAAAGGGGCAGGGGGTTCGTGTTTCCTTATGGTCTGTTTTGTGAGGGGGGAGGGGGGTATTTTGACCCGATTACGTAACATTTTTATGTGAAAATTCTTTTGAGACGGGAGTGAATTGTCGTTGGGATGGGAGTGAATGGAAAAAAACGTACGCCCGTACGACCGCACGACTGTACGACCGGACGACCTCACGATTGTACGACCGGACGACTGCACGCACGGCCGGGCATGGTCTAGATCTCTCCCCCCCCCTCTCTCTCTCTCATTCTCAAAAGTCATGATAATTCCTCACGAGAAATTTTTTAATTAATCTACCAAAGTTTCACTTCGGGCGTGTGGCCCTACTGCCACAAACTGTTTTTTTTTTAATTTATGAATTCTCCGCACCATCAACTTGTAAATAAAAATTTCTAAATAAAATTTATTTCTAAATGTTTCTAAACATTATTGATAGAAGAGAAAATTTAAATTTTAAATGATTGTTTAATAATGGGAAATAATTATGTTCTTAACATTTCGCTACCACACTATAATTTGTAAAAATTTAGGTAAATTGAATTTTGCAGGGTGTTAAGAGAATGAAAAAAATTTTCTTAAGATTCATGGGAACATTTTAAATGATTGTTTTATAATGAATTCTATGAGGAAATTGTAAAAGATTACAAAACATTTTCAATTATTGCCTAAAATTTTTAAAAGGGTTTAAAAGATTTTAAAGCAAAATTTTGCAATTTTGCCATATGCCATAATTTTAGGAAAAGTGTGAGTAAATTTAAGAGATATTCAGGAGTTTTGAAACGATTCAAAAATAATTAAGACTTGTAAAGATTTTTTGAAAATTTTGTAAGGTTTCATGCAAACTAAAAAAAAATTAGGTTCCTAGTAAAAATTAAAATAATTTTTTATTTCGAAAAATTAATTTTAAGAGATTATTTAAAAAGATTACAAAACATTTCAAAAGATTTCAAAAATGGTGAAAGAAGAATCTGAAAGATTTTAAGGCATTTTTTGTTAATTTTGCAGAATTTTAAAAAAATTCAGGAAAAATTTGAATAAATTTCAAAGATTAGAAGGCTTGGAAGATCTGACAAGATTAAAAAAAGAATTTTCTTAATATTCGTGTGAAAATTTTAAATGATTTTTTTTTTTGAAAAATGAACTTTAATGAAAGATTTTTAAACATATCAAACGATTTCCTAAAATTTCGAAATAGAGTGTAGAAGATTGTAAAGCAAAATGTTTCAATTTGGTAAGAATAAAAAATATTTAAAAAGTCGAGTAAATTCAAGAAATATTTAGTAGAATTGAAGAGATTCAAAAAGAAGTTTAAACTTTAAAAGATGAAATACTGCAACTATTCTTTCTGAAAAATAGAAATAAATGCTATAAATTAAAACAAAAATTAAAGAAAATTATATCATGTGTCTATTATTCAAACAAATTCAAAGTGTTTTTGTTGTAATTAACTGTACTTATTGACAGTGTCCTGTAAAAATGATTGTAGATTTTTTGAAATTTTCGTAAACATTTTTTTCTTGGGACATTGACAAAAATTTTTAATAAGAATTAAAAAGCAATTAATTATTGAGAAGAGTTGAATAACAATAGAAACTAACGAATTAGGTTTTCAAATGTCGAAAAATTTTGTCTTAATACTTTTTAATGCTTCACTATTTTAAAATAACCGTGGGTTACGCTAGCTTAACCTTAAGCTGACGTAACCACATGTTCGAATCAAGTTAAAACCTATTTGATAATTAAGGGCTCATTCAAGGCTCATTGAATGCCCTATTGCCAAATGGAATGCTCTACTACTGACAAAAAACCGTGGGTTACGCTAGCTTAACCTTAAGCTGACGTAACCACATGTTCGAATCGAGTTAGAATCTATTTCATAATTAAGGGCTCATTCAAGGCTAATTGAATGCCCTATTGCCAAATGGAATGCTCCACTTTAAAAAAAAACCGTGGGTTACGCTAGCTTAACCTTAAGCTGACGTATC
>CAKNYM010053628.1:181508-196866 GCA_932195095.1 Andricus curvator | reverse complement strand
AAGGGCTCATTTAATGCTAATTTAATGCCCTATTGCCAAATGGAATGCTCTACTACATACAAAAAAAAAACCCGTGGGTTACGCTAGCTTAGCCAGTTAACTGGTAATGACGCATATATGCGCAAAAAAAAATCTGCGACAAAACTGGTAATGACGCATATATGCGGACTTGGAGTAACTGCCACAAAAATCAATGGATTTAGATAAAAATTGGTATGTCCTAGTTTTTTTGATCGCTGATGACGAATCCGGGGACAAAGTTGAGTAATTCAAAATGGCGTATCCAATATGGCGGATATAATATGGTAAACTAAAATGCAAAAATCACGTGATTTAAATGAAAGTCAGTACTAAGTGATTTTTTTGGTCGCTGATGACGAATCCGGGGTAAAAATTGAAAAATTCAAAATAGCTGAGAATATAGTAGGATATTCATCAGCGAACTAAAAAATCTCTTTAGTGCTGCCTTTCGTTCAAGTCACGTGATTTTTGCATTTTCGTCCGCCATATTTGATCTGCCATTTTTAATTTTTCAAATTTTGACCCCGTATTCGTCATAAGCGACCTAAAAAACCTTTAGAAAATGAACTTTCATGATGAATACCGAGTTATTTGCTTCTACCATTTTTGGCACATAACGTCGATTTCGAGCCTGCCAGTTAACTGGTTAACCTTAAGCTAACGTATCCACATGTTCGAATCGAGTTAAAACCTATTTCATAATTGAGGGCTCATTTAATGCTAATTTAATGCCCTATTGTCAAATTTAATGCTCTACTATTTAAAAAAAACCGTGAGTTGCGCTAGCTTAACGTTAAGCTAGCGCAACCCACGTTTTTTTTTAAAAAAGTGGAGCATTCCATTTGGCAATAGAGCATTCAATTAGCCTTGAACGAGCCCTTAATTATGAAATAGGTTTTAACTCGATTCGACCATGTGGTTACGTCAGCTTAAGGTTAAGCTAGCGTAACCCACGGTTTTTTAAATAGTGGAGCATTCCATTTGGCAATAGAGCATTCAATTAGCCTCGAATGAGCCCTTAATTATGAAATAGGTTTTAACTTGATTCGAACATGTGGTTACGTCAGCTTAACATACCTTCTGAAAGATTATTAATAATTAAACTTGATAAAATTTATCAATTTCTTACTTATTCCAATGTGTAATGGTAGAAAACAAAAATGTATTTTCTTATTTAATTAGATATAAATATATAAGCAGTAGTCTTTGAGACCTCAGGTCCATGTTAGTGCAAAAATGAAATCATGTCCATGCACCAAGGTTAATAATTGATTCATAGAGATCGAAATAAAAATACAAATCGTTGGAGAAATTCTTCCATCGGGCAACGCTCGAAATGCGGTTCGTTAAAATTCACCAGATTTCGAAGCGGAACGGAATGCAATTCGGAATTCCGGATTCAGTCTACGACGGAAAAGACGCTCTCGAATCTTGAGACCATTAATATCAGGGGCTGGTTACCTGGACGAGCCTGATTAATCGGAGTAACAGTTCGTGGACCAGGATCATTAATTAGCCTCGCTTTTCACTTTTTGGACCAAAATCCCGACGGGAAGCCACTTAACTAAAAGCCTTGTGCTTCTATAAATTAGTTTATTAATTAATTTATTACTTTACTCTCAATTTACTTATTAAGATATATTGCATTAGGGTGAGACCAGGCAAGGACGGATCCAGAGAGGGGCGACCCCCCCCCCCCCCCGATATTTAAGGAACCAAATTTAAAATTCAAAAATTCTAACATAATTATTGCCGAATAATTTTTGTTTGTGAATTTATTTAGGGGTCATTAGGGTGGTCCAAAAATGCATTGGAAAATTTTTTGAATTTTCGTCGGGACACCTCCCAAATTTGTTCGAATCCACCCAAAAATAAATCCATTTTTTTTTGTTAAAAAAAAATGATGTTTAGGGGTGGCGCAAGCCCCATGAAGTTTAACATGTATTTCCCATAAGAAAAAAAGACGTTTTTGTAAATCTTATTCAGAATTCTCAATATTATCTCAATCGAGTTGTTACTCAATATTTCTCTTCACAATTAGCCATAGAATACGAATAAAATATCACTTTTCAAAAACCAACACCATAAGTCTGTTTTATAGGGTCCCAAAGAAACCCTATAAGTGAAAAAATGGGTTTTGCGAGTTTTTGGCGCTAATTATGATTTTTTTGCGGTTTTTTAATGCGCATTGTTTCTAATACATAAAATATTACTTTATACTGAAAATTAGATATTTTCATGAATTGTTTAAACAATTTATTATTGTTTTTAGCAATTTTCTCATAGAATTGAGTTAGAAAGACGCGGTTTTTTCACAAATTTTCCATTTGTTGTCTAATTTTCAATTAGAGGGAAGTGATAGTTCATCAATGTTAACAATAGTGATTGTTTAAACAATTTATCATAATTATTAATAATATTATATTTGAAGAATGCTAGAAAGATGCGGATTTTTTTTTTTAATTTCTGGCTTTTTGTCCAATTTTCATCTGTAGTGAAGTAATAATAAATTCAAGTTAACAAAATAATTGTTCCAACAATTTATTATAATTATTAATAATATTATATTTGAATAATGCTGAAAAGATGCGGTTTTTTTCGAAATTTCTGGTTTTTTGTCCACTTTTCATTCGGAGTGAAGTAATAATGAATTCAAGTTAACAAAATAATTGTTTAAACAATTTATTATACTTATTAATAATATTATAATTGAATAATGCTAGAAAGATGCGGTTTTTTTTTAATTTCAGGCTTTTTCTTTAATTTTCATTTGAAGTGAAGTGATAATGAATTCAAGTTAACAAAATAATTGTTTAAACAATTTATTATTATTTTTGATAATATTCTCTTTGCTTAATCGGTAGAATGTTGCGGTTTTTTCTGAAATTTTCAACTGTTTGTTTATTTTTTATTAGGCGTGACTTGATAATTAATTAGATTTAGCAAAAATAATTGTTTAAACGAATTATTATTGTTTATGACTATCTTCATCTATATCGATTGCGCCTGATAGTTGCGGTTTTACGGCAATTTTTACCTTTCTGTCCTTTTTTCACTTAGTGAGGTAATAATTAATTAAAGTTACCAGAAAAGTTGTTTAAACAATTTAATATTGTTTATAACTATCTTTTCTTAGGTAAGTACTAGAAAGTGGCGGTTTTTTCTAAAATCTTTCACTTTGCTTCGCCTGCTTAATTACTAACAATTAATATATAAACATTAGAGATTTACAATTCCAAGTTTTTCTTTTACGCTTTGCAATAAACTTCTTCTTGAAAAAAAAAATCTTTTACAAGTCATTTAAAGACCTAGTCCTTCCACCTATTCCTAAGTATTCTATTCTTTGTTTTTGCCTCTTGTGTAAAATAGTTTTTTTTCTTTAAATTAATTTTTTCAAGCATTTGGAAAAGAGCAAAAATAATTCACTTGAAACAACAATACCTTTCGAAAAATCATTTTTGTTGTGATTGACTAATTACTTGTTCATAAATAAAAAGGCGATGCAAAGTGAAAGATTTTAGAAAAAACCGCCACTTTCTAGCACTTATCTGAGAAAAGATAGTTATAAACAATATTAAATTGTTTAAACAACTTTTCTGGTAACTCTAATTAATTATTACCTCACTAAGTGAAAAAAGGACAGAAAGGTAAAAATTGCCAAAAACCGCAACTATCAGGCACAATCGATATAGATGAAGATAGTCATAAACAATAATAATTTGTTTAAACAATTATTTTTGCTAAATCTAGTTAATTATCAAGTCACGCTTAATAAAAAATAAACAAACAGTTGAAAATTTCAGAAAAAACCGCAACATTCTACCGATTAAGCAAAGAGAATATTATCAAAAATAATAATAAATTGTTTAAACAATTATTTTGTTAAGTTGAATTCATTATTACTTCACTCCAAATGAAAATTAAACAAAAAGCCAGAAATTTAAAAAAAATGCATCCTTCTAGCATTATTCAAATATAATATTATTAATAATTATAATAAATTGTTTAAACAATTATTTTGCTAACTTGAATTTATTATTACTTCACTACAGATGAAAATTGGACAAAAAGCCAGAAATTTTTAAAAAATCCGCATCTTTCTAGCATTATTGAAATATAATATTATTAATAATTATAATAAATTGTTTAAACAATCACTATTGTTAAAATTGATGAACTATCACTTCCCTATAATTGAAAATTGGACAACAAATGGAAAATTTGTGAAAAAACCGAGTCTTTCTAACTACATTCTATGAGAAAATTGCTAAAAACAATAATAAATTGTTTAAACAATTCATTAAAATATCTCATTTTCAGTATTAAGTCATATTTCATGTATTAGAAACAATTCGCATTAAAAAAAACCTCCAAAAAATCATAATTAGCGCCAAAAACTCGCAAAACCCATTTTTTCACTTATGAGGTTTCTTTGGGACCCTATAAAACAGGCTTATGGTGGTGATATTTGAAAAATGATATTTTATTCGTATTCTATGGCTAATTGTGAAGAGAAATATTGAGTTTCAACTCGATTGAGACAATATTGAGGATTCTGAATAAGATTTACAAAAACGTCTTTTTTTTATGGGAAATACATGTTAAACTTCATGGGGCTTGCGCCACCCCTAAATATAATTTTTTTCATAACAAAAAAAATGAATTTATTTTTGGGTGGATTCAAACAAATTTGGGGGGTGTCCCCTTGAAAAAAAAAAAAAATTTTGGACCACCCTAGGGGTCATACATAAATAACACAAGGCGATTTGAGTGGGGGGGGGGGGTGTCTGATGTTATGATTTCTTATGAATTAAGAAAGTACTTTAACTTTCAAAGAAGTAGTTGCTTAGTGGGTAAGAGCATCAGACCGGCAATCTGAAAGACCTGGGTTCGGATCCCAGCGGAGCTTGAGAGCATTTTTTTCACAATTTAGAAATAAAAATCAGTATTGAAAAATATTGATTTTAGTCCAGCAGACACAAAAAATTACATCAAATTATTTAATATATTTTATCTGTTCAAAACCATAACATCAAAAAATATAAAACATTCGAATATTTGAAAAATTAATCTCACAAGTATCAGGAATTACGTCAGAATTTCACTTGTAGGGATGTGATGAAATTAATCTCCTCTCCATAGCTTAGTGGGTAAGAGCATCAGACCGGCAATATGAAAGACATGGGTTCGGACCCCAGCACAGTGGGATGAAATCAAAACACGAGGTTCAAAATAACCTGTAGCTAGCAATTCTTAACCGAATTTGGATTTTTTTTAAAGAAAAATTCAGCTTTAAATTTGGAAGAGATTTATGTGGCCTGATTTTTGAATTATTTTTTGGTTAAACTTTTATGTTAATGTAAAGAGTGAAGAAAA
This sequence comes from Andricus curvator, assembly GCA_932195095.1. Classification (NCBI taxonomy): domain Eukaryota; kingdom Metazoa; phylum Arthropoda; class Insecta; order Hymenoptera; family Cynipidae; genus Andricus; species Andricus curvator. Next base: position 191,469 of record CAKNYM010053628.1, on the reverse strand, counting down.
AGTCGATTTTTTCGTTCTTTTTGTTTATCATCGTGAAAAAAATTTTTCTATGATCAGCATTGCCAAAGTTTATGCACGGGGGTAGTTGGGGGCAAAAAAAAATGACATTGTTAAGTTAATTGTTATAAACAAATGAACTTAACAAATAGTCTACACTATGGATTTTTCGTTTGCAAAGTAAATTTTTACGTTAAAATTACTTGGTTCCATCGAAAAAATAATATCCGATCATAAAAATTTGACATCCGATATTTTTTATTAATTTTATAAACAAATTATATAAACAAATGCCCAGTGTGGACATTTAAAGGCAGAAAGAAATCTGTTTTCCTCCTAATTTTCCTCAAATTATGTCGCCAATGATGTTTAATTATGGGAAATTGTCATCCGATATTTTTTATTAATTTTATAAACAAAAAAAATCTACTCTTTCTTCACTCTTTGCATTAACATGAAAGTATAACCAAAAAAAAATCGAAAATCAGGCCACATAAATCTCTTTAAAATTTAATGCTGAATTCTTCTAGAAAAAAAATCCAAAATCGGTTAAGAATTGCCAGCTACAAGTTATTTTGAACCTCGTTTTTTGATTTCATCCCACTGTGCCCAGCGGAGCTTGAGAGCAATTTTTGCAAAATTTAGAAATAAAAATCAATATTCAAAAATATTGATTTTAGACCAGTAGAAAAAAAAGAATTAACATCAAATTATTTAAAAAAAATGTAATAGTTCATATTTTGACTGATGAAAAAGTTGCATTTTAAATCAAAAACAGGTGAATTGAACCAAAAAAGGCGAATTTTTAACAAAATACTTGAATCCTCGCCAAATAAAGATTTTTTAGTCAATAAAGAAAAATAATTTCATCCAAAATGTAGAATTTTCAATCAAGAAGATTAATTTTCTACTATACAAGATGAATTCTTAACAAAATAAATCAATTTTGAACCAGATAGTGGAATTTTCAAGCTAGAAAGACAATCTTTCTACAAAACAGTTGAATTTTCAAATAAATAATTACGTTTTAACCAAAAAGATACATTTTCAACCAAGAAGATTAATTTTCTACCAAACGGACGTATTTTCAATAAACTTTATAAATTGTCAACCATAAATAGTTTAATTTCTAAACTGAAAAAATTAATTTTCAATCAAAAATGGAATAGTTAAATTTTCATTTGAAAAAATAATGATTTTCAATAAAAAACAAATCTACTACTGAATTAATTCTTACCCCCAAAAAAAAAAGTTTCAACGAAGTAGTTCAATTTTCAACCAAAGATTAATTTGTTTTTGCTGAAAATTCAACTATTCTGGTGAAAATTTGTCTTTTCTGGGTTGAAAATTCAACTATTTGTTGAATTTTAATCTTTTCTATTTGAAAATTCAATTTTGTTGAAAATTAATCTGTTTTGGTAGAAAAGACATGTTTCTTGATTGCAAATTGATCTTTCTTGGTTAAAAATCACTTTTTTGTTAAAAATACGGCTTTTGGGCTACAAAATTCAACTTTCCTCTAAAAAATTTTGCCTTTTTTGCTTAAAATTTTTTTTAAATTGTGTTATTGTACTCTAAAGTCTTCTTTTTTGGTTTAAAAGTTTAGTATTATATTTTTGTTTCAGAATTCATCTCGCTTCGTCAAAAAATTTACTGTTGTGTAGAACATTTAATTATTCTGCTGAAAATTCAAAATGTACTTTTTGGCTTGAAAATTCAACTATCTGATTAAAAATTCCTCGATTTTGGTTAAAAATTCCACTGTTTTGCAGAAAATTCATCCTTTTCATTAAAAAATTCAACTAATTTGTTAGAAAATTAAATTTTTTATTGAAAAATCATATTTTTAGTTGAAAATTAGACCAATGGCTTAAAAATTAATCTCTTTTGGTTAATGATTCATTTATTCTGTTGAAGATTCGTCTTTTTTGGTAAAAAATTAATTTTTGAAACTAAAAATTTGAAACAGAATTTTTTAGTTGAAAATTTAACTGTGATCTAAAATGTTCGTCTTCTTGGCATGAAAATTGAACTATTTGGTTTAAAATGCAACTTTTTTAAAATTAATTAATGGTTTTTTTTTTCTTAAAATTCGATACCATAATTTTTATTTCCTGCACACTTATTATGTTTACGGAAATTAAAATTAATTGATATTTTCCATTATTTTGGGGCTGTCCGTGGTCCTGTGACCGCGGTTTAAACTTTTTTTTTTAATAAAACAATTTTAGGACACCCTTATATGCATATTGTAGAATAAATGATTTTTCAAGACTCTGGTCACTCCTTTGTGAAAAAATTCAAAATTTATCATTATGACGGGAAATGTCATGCGGGAAGAACAAAACATTTTCAAAGTGCGTATGGAGACCGCACACGAAGAGTGCGGTTGAAGAACTGCCCTTGTAAGGAAACTCTTGCACTCGTTGCCCACCCACTGATTCTATGTTTTCGACGAATCCACACTACAAGAAATTGTTGAAAATTATTTTTTAATTATGTTTATATTTTTTTATTCATATTTTATATATTATTATTATTATATATATTTTCCATAAAATCTCTTCAAATTATGTTACCAAATATGACAAGTAATGCAATTTTTTTATTCTATTTTTTTTATATTTATTTTTTTATTTTCTGAGTATAAATTATATAGACAAATGTCAAATGTTGCAGAATGTGGAAAAAATATTTAAAATTCCCAAATTGGAAAATTCTCGAATAATAAAATTCCCGAAATTATAAAATAATATTACCGAATTGGGAAATTCCCGAATTATGAAATATTCAAACCAGAAAATTCGCGAATTTAAACAATTGAAAACATTGTTTTTCAATCAATTTTATTTATTTATTTAAAAAAAATAATCACATATTTTTATCAAAGACCATTTTTGTAATGTTTAAAGTTTTTTTCTAATAATTGTTTGAATATAAAATAACAATAATTATAATAAAATATATTTTTAAAAAACTTCAAAAACACGAGCGCCTAGGTCTAAAAAAGAAATTTCTCCCTAAATTTTCTCCGAACCTAATAACATTTTCCAAACAAACATTAGAGAATTCAATTCAGCACTGATTTATCTCAAAGTTTCTTTTTAATTTTTTTTTTCGAATTACCTATTCTATTTTTGGGAAAATTTTATATATTTTTTTAAATACTATGTAAATTATCAAAGAAACTTTTTCATTCAGAAATTTATTTTTTCAACTTATTTTTTTTTATTTTAATTTTTTTTTTTAATTTCTTCAAGTTATTTTAAATTCAAGCAATAATTTTCAAAAACTTCAAACATTAAACAAATTTTCCTTTGATAAAAATATTTAATTATTTTATTTTTGATAAATAGAAACTATTCCACAAAAAAAAAATTTCAAAATGTTCAAATTCGGGAATTTTCTAATTCGGATAATTTATAAATCGGAAATTTTCTGTTGGGAATTTAATTCTTCGGGAATTTTCAAATTCGATAGTATTATAAACTGTCAGGAATTTTATTATTCGGGAATTTTCCGATTCGGGATTTTTATGACTAGGTAATTCTATAATTTTGGTAATTTCACAGTGTTGGGAATTTTATTTTTCGGAATTTTTCTGTCGTTTCGAATGAATAATATTTTTGAAAAAATTTATTATTTAAAATCGCGAATTTTATAATTCGGGAATTTTCTAGTTCGAATATTTTATAATTACCGAATAGGGACGACTGAAAAATCCCGAAAAATAAAATTCTCGAAATTATAAAATTGCCAAAATATAAAAATCCCGAATTGGAAAAGTCCCGAATTATAAAATATCCGAACTAGAAAATTTCCGAATTTAAAACAATTAAAAAAATTGTTCTTTAATAAATATTATTTAATTATTAAGAATACAATAATCAAATATTATTATCACAGAAAATATTTTGAAAATGTGCATAGTATTTTCAAAAAATTACAAAAAACATTCTTAAATATCCAATATTTAATTTGAAAAAAGTTAAAAAGAAATTTTGACATAAATCAGTGCTGAATTCAATTCTGCAAAGTTGGGAAAATTTTATTAGGTTCGGAGAAATTTCTTTTTCGTTTGAGGCGCACGTGTTTTTACATTTATTTCCTTATACAATATTCATAGAATTATTGTTATTTTAAATTCAAACTATAATTTAAAAAAAAAACTTAAAACATAAAAAAAATGTTTTTAAAGAAAATATTTTATTATATTATTTTTTTATTTTGCAGGATTTAAACAAAATTGAAGAAAATTTTGAGTTTTTTTTCATTTTTAGAAGTTTCAAAAAGATTAAAAAATAATTTTAATCTTGAGAAGAGTTCAAATTTTTTTTAACAAAATGCAGATTTAACAAAAATTTGAAAGGTTTCAGGAGAATAAAAACTTTAATTAAGATTCCTGGGAAAATTTCCAAATTATTTTTTATTTAATAAAATGACATTTCAAATCATTTCTAAAAATGTACAAAAAAATCTGGACGGTTTTGAGGCAATTTTTTTACTTTTAAAAGTTTTTTCAACAATTTTAGGCAAAATTAGAATAATTTTAAAATATATTCAGAAGTTTTAAAAAATTCAAAAAATAATGTTTGAAAAGATTTCAAAAAATGTAAAACAAAATTTAGATTTTTTAAGCTTCGAAAATAAAATTTTGAAACTTGAAAGATTCCTGGGCAAATTTTAAAAGATTTTTTATTTTCAAAAATTGATTTTGAGAAATTATTATAAAATATTTCTGAACATTTCAAAAATTTGTTAATAAAATTTAGATTTTTAAAGATTTCGCAACAAAATTTCGAAGATTTTTAAGAATTTTGAAAGTTATTGAGAAAATAAAAAACTTTTTTTAAGATTCCTGGGAAAACTTTAAAAGATTTTTTTATTATGAAAAATTGATTTTGAGAAAATATTAAAAAATATTTTCAAACATTTCAAAAGATTCCAAAAATTGTCCAAAAGTACTCTTGAAGATTTTAAAATAATTTTTTTTGCAAAATTTAAAAACAATTTTAGGAAAAATTCGAATCAATTTCCAAGATATTTAGCAGGTTTACATTTTTTGGAAAGATTTTAAAATTTTGTTAACAAAATGTAGATTGTTGAAGATTTTGAAACAAAATTTAGAAGATTTTTAAGAATTTTAAAAGGTATCAAGAAAATAAAAAACTTGTAAAATTGCTGAAAATTTTTCCAAATGATTTGTTACTTTGTTTAAATTAACTTTTTAAGATTTCAAAAAATCTCGAAAGATATCTCAAAATGTGGGCAAAAAATTTGCAAGATTTTCAGGCAATTTTCTTAATTTTGAAAGATTTTGTCTACATTTTAGGACTTTTTTTTAAATTTATAATTAAAATCCTTCTTAGTCTAAATACCAGATTTTTTTTTCTTACAGAGTTCATTTTTTTTATTTAAAAATTCTACTCCTTGGTTAAAGTTAAACTATTTTGTTTAAAATTACCTTTTTTGGTTGTTCTTTTTGGTTGTAAATGTAACTATTTTGTTCAAAATTCATATATTTGGTTGCAAATTAGTCTTTTTTGGTTAGGGATTCAACTTTTTTTTTTGAAAATTCATATTTTCGGGTTAAAAAATTTAACTATTTTGTAGACAATTCTTCTCTTTTATTAAAAATTGTTTTTTTTTTTATTAAAAATACAAGTGATTGAAAATTAATCTTTTTCAGTTGAGGATACATCAATAAATTCCTCAATTAAGGATTCATCAATTCTGCAATAGATTTTTCGTTGAGAATTTATAATTTTTTTATTAATTCAACTATTTATTTGAAAATTAACTTTTAGTTAAAATTTTAATTTGACATATCTGAAATCTTCAAAAATCGTTCCGGATTTTCTCAAGAATCCTAGGCAAAATATATTTACATAATATTAAAAGCAAATAAACATAAAAAAAATAAATAATTTTTTGAAATATTTATTTGTTATTAAAAGTGTTTTTTTTTTCTCTTAAATTAAAAAAACTACACTGGCGCATAGCGCGGGATTGGTGATGCTAATCTCTTTAAAAGTGAATGCAGAATTTTCTACAAGAAAAATTCAAAATCGGTCAAGAATTTATTTTGAACAAGGTTTTTTTTTTAAATTTCGCCCCACTGTGGGGCGCTTTCTATAGCATGGTGCCCCTAGGCATTTGCCTATCTTTGCCTATAAGGGGCACTGGGAAGGTCGTAAATCAAGTCCCCCCTTTCTAACATTTTTTTCCCCAGTTTCGACTTCCTTTGGCGAGTTTACGCCATTCAGCGGTTTCGTATTAATTAACGCGGCTGATCGTGTCGATTAATGTAAACAAGACTGGTGGAAGATAAGATCAACACTCGACTTACTCAAGATGTACCAAGCTCTCGTTTCCGATCCATCAGGTTTCCATGAGAAAATGGAAATCCAGTTTTGCAATCGATGGAATGCAAATATCGGATTATTACATTAATTAGCTGAAGTCCTGATCCAATCATTTCATTATCTCCTAATCTCCTGATCCAGTAAATAATAAATCCCCTGATTTCCTCAATCAACCATTTTTAATCTCATAATATCCTTATTTATAGATCCCATGATACCCTGATTCAGTATTCAATTAGTCAGTAGTCAATTCTCTAATGTGCCAATTCATGAGTGTCCAATTTCCTTAGCAAGTAACTTAATAATTTCCTGAAATCCTGATCCAGGCATTCATTTAAGCCCGAATTCCCTGATTCAGGAATTAATCAATTCCATGATTCCCTGATCGAGACATTTTTATTTCCTTGATGTCCTAATTTATAGAGCTAGTTAGTAATTCCCTAATTTCCAGCTCCTGATCCAGTCATTAATTTAACTCCTAATCTCCTGATTCAGAAAATAATTAATGACGCGATTCCCTGATTCAGTAGTCAATCAGTCGCCCAATTCTCTTATGTCCCAATTCATGAGTGTCCTAATTTCCTTATCAAGTAACTTAGTAATTTCCTGAAGTCCTGATCCATTCATTAATTTAAGTCCTAATTTCCTGATTCAGGAATTATTAAATTACGTGATTAAGAATTTTTTTATTCCCTAATAATGCATGATTCCCTGATCGAGCCATTTTTATATCTTTGATGTCCTAATTTATAAACCTAGTTATTAATTCCCTAATTTCCAGCTTCAGTAACACGATAATTATCTGTAGTCCTGATCCAGTCAATAATTTAACTCCTAATCCCCTGATTCAGGAATTATAAAACACGTGATTCCCTGAGTTAGACAATTTTTTATTCCTTAATTTCCGAATTCCCTAATCCCCTGATTGAACCATTTTTATTTCCTTGATTTCCTAATTTATAAGAGCCAGTTATTAATTCCGGAATTTCCTGCTCCCGTAATACGTTAATTACCTAAAGTCCTAATTTAGAAATTAATTTAACTCCTAATCCCTTGATTTAGGAATTAATAAATCACGTAATTCTCTGATTCAGAAACTTTGTTGTTCCTCAATTTTCGAGTTCCCTAATCCCCTGATCGAGCCTTTTTTATTTCCTTGTCCTGATCCAGCCATTAATTTAACTCCTCATCCCCTGATTCAGGAATTTTCTATTCCCCAATTCCCGGGTCCTCTAATTCCCTGATCAAGCCTTTTTTTTAATTTCTGATTTAACCTACTTTTTAATTTAACTCCTAATTCCCTGATTCAGGAATTAATAAATGAAGCTATTCCCTGATTCAAGAATTTTGTTATTTCTCAATTTCCGAGTTCCTTATTACCCTGAGCAAGCCTTTTTTTAATTTCTGATTTAATCTATTTTTTAATTTTACTTCTAATCCCCTGATTCAGGAATTAATAAATTAATGGTATAATAAGATATTCCCTGATTGAAGAATTTTTTTATTTCTCAATTTCCGAGTTCCTTAATCCCCTGATCAAGTCCTTTTTTAATTTCTGATTCAATCTAATCTTTAATTCAACTCCTAATTCCCTGATTCAGGAATTAATAAATTACGTGATTCCCTGATTCAGGAATACTTTTATCCCCAATTTTCGAGTTCCCTATTCCCCTGATCGAGCTATTTTTAATTTCTTGATATCCTAATTCATGAAGCCATGTATTAATGCTCTAACTTCCTGTTTCCGTAATATATTAACTACCTGAAGTCTTGATCAAGTCATTAATTTAATTCCTAATCCCCCTGATTCAGGAATTAGTAAATTAAGCAATTCCCTGATTCAACAATTTTTTGATTTCCCAATTTCCGACTTCCACAATTCCCTGTTCGAGCCTTTTTTTAATTTCTGATTCAATCTAATCCTTAATTTAACTCCTAATTCCCTGATATTAATTCCGGAATACTTTAATCTCCAATTTTCGAGTTCCCTATTCCCCTGATCGAGCCATTGTTAATTCATTGAATTCCTAGTTTATAAAGCCGGTTATTAATTCCCTAATTTCCTGCACTTCTAATATAATAATTATCTGGACCCCTGATCCAGACAATAATTTAGTTCCTAATCTTCTGATCAAGGAATTAATAAATCACGTGATTCCCTGATTTAGGAATTTCCTATTCCTCAATTCCCGAGTTCCTTAATCCCCTGGTCGAGCCATTTTTAATTTCTTGATATCCTAATTTGTAAAGCCAGTTATTGATTCCCTAATTTCCAGCTCCAGTAATATAATCATTACCTGAAGTCCTGATATAGTCATTAATTTAAGTCCTAATCCCCTGATTCAGGAATTGATCAATTAAGCTATTCCCTGATTCAAGAATTTTTTTATTTCTCAATTTCCGAGTTCCTTAATCCCCTGATCAAGCCTTTTTTTTAATTTCTGATTTAATCTAAATTTTAATTTAACTCCTAATTCCCTGATTCAGGAATTAATAAATTACGTGATTCCCTGATTCAGGAATTCTTCAATCTCCAAGTAACCTAATCCTCTGATCAAGCCATTTTTAATTTCTTGATATCCTAATTCATGAAGCCAGGTATTAATTCTCTAACTTGGTGCTCCCGTAATATATTAATTACCTGAAGTCTTAATCCAGTCATTAATTTAATTCCTAATACCCCTGATTCACGAATTAGTAAATTAAGCAATTCCCTGATTCAAGAATTTGTTTATTTCTCAATTTCCGAGTTCCACAATTCCCTGATCAAGCCTTTTCTTAATTTCTGATTTAATGATATTTTTAATTCAACTCCTAATTCCCTGATTCAGGAATTAATAAATTACGTAATTCCCTGATTCAGGAATTCTTTAATCCCCAATTTTCGAGTTCTCTATTCTCCTGATCGAGCCATTTTTAATTCATTGATATCCTAATTTATGAAGCCGGTTATTAATTCCCTAATTTGCTGCACTTCTAATATAATAATTATCTGGATCCCTCATCCAGACAATAATTTAGTTCCTAATCTTCTGATCAAGGAATTAATAAATCACGTGATTCCCTGATTTAGGAATTTCCTATTCCTCAATTCCCGAGTTCCTTAATCCCCTGGTCGAGCCATTTTTAATTTCTTGATATCCTAATTTATATAAAGCCAGTTATTAATTCCCTAAGTTTCCGCTACAGTAATATAATAATTACCTAAAGTCGTCATCCAGTCATTAATTTAAATCCTAATCCCCTGATTCAGGAATTAATAAATTAAGCTATTCCCTAATTCAAGAATGTTTTATTTCTCAATTTCCGAGTTCCTTAATCACCTGATCAAGCCTTTTTTTAATTTCTGATTTAATCTAATTTTTAATTCAACTCCTAATTCCCTGACTCAGGAATTATTAAATTACGTGATTCCCTGATTTAGGAATTTGCTATCCCCCAATTTTCGAGGTCCCTATTCCCCTGATCGAGCCATTTTCAATTCATTGATATCCTAATTTATTAAGCCGGTTATTAATTTCCTGTACTTCTAATATAATAATTACCTGGATCCCTGATCCAGACATTAATTTAAGTCCTAAGCCCCTGATTCAGGAATG
>CAKNYM010053628.1:140833-178546 GCA_932195095.1 Andricus curvator | reverse complement strand
CCGATCCAACAATTTCCTAAAACCTAATTCCCTAATTCAGTAATGTAATTATATGAAAACCAATTTCCTGACCCCTAATTCCCTGATTCAATAACGTGTTTATTCACAAATTTCCTGATTTGATCATTTATTTATTTCAAAATTCCCTGATCCAAGGGTCGTCCTTAAACTACGCTACGAATTTTAGGCTTTTTTTACCCAGGCCCCCCTCTTTGAAAATGATAGTTTTGCCCCCCCCCCCCCCTTCTACCATTCGAAAAATAACGTAGCTCAAAATTCTATCAACACATTGGAAAAAGGGCGATTTTTCATAAAAATAAGGTAAAATTACATGAATTTTCAACGTATAAAGGATACATTTCTAACAAAAAATGGAATTGTGAAATTTTCAAATTAAAAAATTGATTTTTATAAAAAAAAGAAATTTTCAACAAAAAAGTTAAATTTCAAACCAAAGCGGTGACTAGTTCAACTTGCAACCATGTAGTTGAACTTACAACTAAAAAAGATAAAATTTTAAAGAAATAGTTACATTTTCAACAACAAAAAAATGAATTTTCCAGCAAGCAAATTAATGTTTTACCAAAAAACACGAATTTTTAGCAAAATACATCAATTTTCAACAAAATTGTTGAATTTTAAAGCCAAATGGACGAATTACCTACAAAACGGTTTAATTTTCATTCCAAAAATATGATTTTCTCACAAAAAAGTTCATTTTTTACCAAAAAGTTAAATTTTCATAAAAAATAGTTTAATTTTTAACCAAATAGTTCAATTCAAACCAAAAATACGATTGTTCAACATAAAAAGTTAATTTTCAACCGAATTGTTTAATTTTCTACAAAATTGTTGAATTCTCAACCAAATCAGATAAATTTAGAACCAACCAGTTGCATTTTCAACCAAAAAGGATGAATTTTCAACCAAAAAGATAATTTTCATCCAAAAAAGACAAATTTTTAACAAAATATATGAATTTTCAACTAGAAAAGATAAATTTTTAATAAAAAAATATTAATTTCCTATCAAACATGAAATAATTACATTGTTAGTTGAAAAAATAAATTCTCCACTAAAAAAATAAATTTTCAACAAAATAGTTACATTCTTCAACCAAAGCAATGAATTTTCAACTAAAATTATGAATGATGAAGAAAATGAACTTCTCAAAAAAGAGTTCAACCCAAAAGATGATTTTTTAACCCGGAAGATAATTTTTTAACGATGGAATAGTTAAATTTTCAACCAAGGAGGTGAATCTTAAATAAATATGAATTTTTAACAAACTAGTTCAACTTTCAAACAAGTAGTTGAATTTTCAAAAAAAAGATGAAATTTTAACCAAGTAGTTAAATTTTAACCAAAAAGATAATTTTCTAACAAAAAATTAAATTTTGTAACAAAAAGTTAAATTTTCATTAAAATAGTTTCATTTTTAACAAAAGTGTTGAAGTTTCAAGCCAAAATGACAAATTATCTACAAAACGGTTGAATTTTCAACCCCAAAATATGATTTTTTAACAAAAAAGGTAATTTTCTACCAAAAAGTTAAATTTTATTAAAAATAGTTGAATTTTTAACCAGATAGTTGAATTTAAACCAAAATATAAATCTTTAACAAAAAAGTTAATTTTCAACCGAATAGTTTAATTTTCTACCAAATTCTTGAATCCCCAAACAAACCAAATTAATTTGGAACCATACAGTTGCATTTTTAACCAAAAAGGATGAATGTTCAAACAAGAAGATTAATTTTAGACCAAAATAGGCGAATTTTTAACAAAATACATGATTCTTCTACTAGAAAATATCAATTTCAAATTGGTAAGGTAGTTTATGCACGAACCCTTATTCCCTTATCCAACAATGTCCTAACTTATTTATAAATTTCCTGATCCGACAATTTATTTATCCCCAAAATTCCCTGACCCAATAATTTTTCTAAAACCTAATTCCCTGATCCAGTAATATATTTAATTCCAAATTTTCTGATCCAAAAATTGATTTATCCCCTAATTCCACAATCTAGCAATTTAGAGAGCTCATAATTCCCTCATCTAGGAATTTCCTAACAGCTAATTTCCTCAGAGAGTAATGTGTTTATTCCCGAATTCTCTGATCCGACAATTTATTTATCCCCAAATTCCCCGATGCAACAACCTCCTTAGAACTAATTTCCTAATTCAGTAATGTATTTATATGCAAATTTCCTAATCCGGAAATTTATTAATCCCATAGTTCCCACAGCTAGTATCTTATACAGCTCCTTATTCCCTTATCCGACAATCTCCTAACCGCTAATTCCCAAAGTGTGATAGAGTAATGTAATTATTCCCCAATTCCTGAGCCAGATCCAACCATTCATTTATCTGCTACTTCCCGAATCTAGCAATTTATTTATCCCCAAATTCCCGGATCCAAAATTTTCCTAAAAGCTACTTTACTATTTCAGTCATGTATGTATTTCCAAATACCCTTCCGGAAATTTATTTACCTCCTAATTCCCCAATCTGGCAATTTATTGAGCTCCTTATTCCCTCATTCAACAAGATCCTAACAACTAATTCCCCGAGAGAGTAATGCAATTAGTCCCAAATTTCCTGATCCGACAATTTATTTACCCCCTAATTCCCCAATCTAGCAATTCATTGAGCTCCTAATTCTCTGATCCACCAATTTCCTAAAACCTAATTCCCTAATCCAGTAATATATTTAATTCCAAATTTGCTGATCCAAAAATTGAATTATTCCCTAATTGGCTAATTCCACAATCTAACAATTTATAGAGCTCCTAATTCCCTCACCTATCAATCTCCTAACAGCTAATTTCCTCAGAGAGTAATGTGTTTATTCCCCAATTCTCTGATCCGACAATTTATTTATCCTAAAATTCCCCGATGCAACAACCTCCTTAGAACTAATTTCCTATTTCAGTAATGTATTTATAGGCAAATTTTCTAATCAGACAATTTATTAATCCCATAGTTTCCGTAGCTAGTATCTTATCCGGCTCCTTATTCCCTTATCCAACAACCTCCTAACCGCTAATTGCCAACGTGTAATGTATTTATTCTCAAATTCCCTGAACCAACAATTTATTGATTTCCTAATTCCCCGATCCAGCAATTCATTGAGCTCCTAATTCTCGGATTCACCAATTCCCTAAAAAACTTAATTGCCTAATTCAGTAATGAACTTATTTCTAAATTTCCTGATCCGACATTTTATTTATCCCCAAAATTCCATGACCCAATAATTTCCTAAAACCTAATTCCCTAATCCAGTAATATATTTAATTCCAAATTTTCTGATCCAAAAATTGAATTATCCCCTAATTGGCTAATTCCACAATCCATCAATTTATAGAGCTCCTAATTCCCTCACCTAGCAATCTTCTGACAGCTAATTTCCTCAGAGAGCAATGTGTTTATTCATCAATTCTCTGATCCGACAATGTATTTATCCCCGAATTCCCCGATGCAACAACCTCCTTAGAACTAATTTCCTACTTCAGTAATGTATTTATATGCAAATTTCCTGATCCGAAAATTTATTAGTCCCATAGTTCCCATAGCTAGTATCTTATCCAGCTCCTTATTCCCTTATCCAACATCTCCTAACCGCTAATTTCTAAAGTGTAATTTTAATATTCTTAAATTCCCTGAACCAACAATTTATTGATTCCCTAATCCCCCGATCCAGCAATTTGTTGAGCACCTAAATCCCTCATTCAGTAACCTATTTATTCCCACATTACCTGCTCCGGCAATTTATTGGTCTCCTAATTCCTTGATCCACTAAAACTAAAAAACATCCATTCTGTAAAGCGTGTGAAAGTAGAGATAGAGACGATGAGATACTTTTCGAAAATCGATGAGAAGCAAAAAAAGGGACAAGGTACATCGCAACCGTAATTGCATTCCCAAGATAATCGAGCAAGCGCATTGTGTGACATTTAAGTTCTACGCACGTGTGTGTACGCGCGCCTATGCGTAGCTACATTAAGATTCACGTATGTGTACAATCATTCTTTCGATGGAATCTGTGCGGAGCTGGTCACCTTAACGAGTGCTTTCTCAGGACCGATAAGGTATGATTTTTCCATCGAAGAATTATGGGAAAACGATAAAAAGGGACGGGGATCGATTGCTGACAATCCTGAGATCTTAACTCTGATTTCCAGAGAGAATTTGCCACAAAATTCTCTCTGTCAATGATAGTCGCAAGATTACGTTAAACATCAGAGTTAAAATATATTCCAAAAATAAAATACGACAAGCAAGAGTAATTTAATTGGAAATACTTTCTTCCCTAATCTAAATTTCCTAATTGAACTGATTCTAAAAACATTTGAATTTTATTGAAATTATTAATTATTTGCCTCCGGGCCTGATCCAGCAATTTATTCATCTCCCAATTCCCTGACCCAGAAATTATTATTAATCCTTTGAAATTAGAATCCAGTCACTTATCGATCCCCTAATTCCCTAATCCAGTATTTTGATAATTTCCTAAAGCCCTGGTCAAGAAATTGATTGACCTTTGATTGATTGACCTAAATCCTTTATCCAGTAATTCATTGATCATCTATTTCCCTAATCCAGTATTTTAATGATTTCATAAAACCCTGATCAAGAAATTGAATTATTCCCTAATTTCATGATCCAGAAAATTAATGATCCACTAATCCCCTGATCTAATGATTGATTTATCCCCTAATTCAGCAATTCAACAATTTATCGAACCACTTAGTCCTTGTTCCAGTAATTTCGTAATTCACTAATTCCCTGATCCAGTTATTTATTGATTCCCGAATTCCCTAATACAGTTATTAAAATATTTCCTAAAGGCCTCATCCAGAAATTGCTTCATGCCCTAATTCCTTGATCTAGTAATTTAGTAATCTCTTAATTCCCTGAACCATTAATTGATTGATTCTTTAATTCCCTAATCCAGAAAATGATAATTCTCTAAAGTTTTGATCCAGAAATTGATTATTTCCATAATTTCATGATCCTATGTTTGATTTATCCCCTAATTCCCTGTTCCTATAATTTATTCATCCCCTAATTCTGTGATCCGACAATTTAACGATCCCCTAATTCCAGGATCCATAAAGTAATTAATTAATCCCCTAATTCCCTTATCCAGTAATTTATTGATCCCTTAATTCCCTAATTCAGTATTTTAATAATTCCCTAAAGCCCTAATACAGCAAATAATTAATACTCTCATATCCAGATCCTATATTTGATGTATCCCCTAATTCCCTAATCCTATATTTGATTTATCCCCTAATTTCCTGATATAGTAATTTATTATTACCATAATTCCCTGATTCAGTAATTTACTGATCCCCTAATTCTCTAATCCAGTGATTTAATGATTCCCTGAAGCCCTGAGCCTGAAAATTATTAATCCCTTAATTCCCTGGTCGAATAATTGATTAATCCCCTAATTCCGCAAGTCAATAATTCATCGAACCCTTAATTCCTCGATCCAATAATTTATTTATCACCTAATTCCTTGATCCAGTAATTCATTGATCATCTAATTCTCTAATCCAGTATCTTGATAATTTCATAAAACCCTGATCAAGAAATTGAATTATCCCCTAATTTCATGATCCATAAAATTAATGATCCACTAATCCCCTGGTCTACTAATTGATTTATCCCCTAATTCCGCAATTCAACAATTTGTCGATCCACTTAGTCCTTGATCCAGTAATTTTTTAATTTCCAGATCTAACAATTTATCTAAACCCTAATTCCCTAACCCAGTAATTTATGAATCGCCTAATTATCCAATACAGTATTTTGATAATTTCCTAAAGCTCTGATAAAAAAATTGATTTCTCTTCTAATTCCTTGATCCAGCAAATTATTAATCCCCTAATACCCTGGTCCAATAATTGATTTATCCCCTAATTCCCTGATTCAAAAATGTATCGAGGCCCTAATTCCTTGATCTAGCAATTTTGTTACCTCTTAATTCCCTAATCCAATAATTTATCAATCCCTAAATCCGTAACCCATAATTTATCGAACCCCTGCTTCCTTTATACAGTAATTGATTATTCCCCTAATTGCTCGTCTAGTAATTTATTTATCCCCTAATTCCCTAATCCAGTAATTTAATTAAACCCTGAAGCTCTGATCAAGCAATTGATTAATTCCCTAACTTTCCAATACAGTATTTTAATAATTCCCGAAAGCCCTGATTCAGCAATTGCTTCATCCCTTAATACCCTGATTCAGAAAATTATCTTCTTAATTTCCTGAACCTATATTTGATTCTTCCCCTAATACTACAATCTATCAATTTATCGAACCCCTAATTTCTGGATCTAATTAATCCCCTAATTTCCTGATCCAGTAATTTATTGATCGCCAAATTCCCTAATTCAGTAATTCAATAATTCTCTAAAGTCCTGATCCAGTAAATTGAGTAAATGATTGATCCCCTCGTTTCCTGATCCTTTATTTTAATTTATCCCTTAAATCCTCGATCCTATGTTTGTTTATCGCCCATTTCCTGATTCTATATTTTATTTATACCCAAATTCCCTGATCCAACAATTTATTTATCCCCTAATCGATTCCTGACAATCCTAAGATCACAACTCCGATTTCCAGACAGAATATTTGTCACGAAATTCTCTCTGCCAAAGATAACCATGCTGAGAAATTTGACTGGAAATTAGAGTTAAGATTTATTTGAATAACAAATTCCAATAATTTAGAAATTTATGTTAGAACCTGATAAAAACGACATCTTCCAGACTAATAGTTAACATTTAGAAACATATTTAAAAATTGACAAAATGACAAAAAAGATGCAATATTAGTCAATGCATGTAAATTCAATTTGTAAGAAGAATAAACATTTCTTTTTTACGTATGGGAAAATTTATAATTTAGGATAGAACCTAATAAAAACGACATCTTCCAGACTAATAGTTTTACACTTTGTAAAAAAGAAATTTGTATTCTTCTTGCAAATTCCAATAAGCAAGAATAATTAAATTAGAAATACAAATTTCTTTCTCATTCTAAATATCCTTATGGAACTGGTTCTGAAAATTTTTAAATGTTATTGAAGAGGCGTTCGTTATGCGGTTTTGCGAGATTTTATGATTTTGCAGAACATTGGCGCTCAAATAGAAGGGGACTCATTGTTTTCATGCAACGCTTGTTCTGAAATTTTTAACCAATAATGGAATAGTTATATTTTCAGTTTTAAAAAACTGGGTAAATTCTTCACTATAAAGTTGAATTTCCAACTAAAATGATTATTATTCACAACAAAATTTATTTTTAACAAAGTAGTTCAACTTTCAACCAGGCAGTTGAATTCCAGAAAATAAAAAGAATTTTTAATTATATGAGATAATTTTTTAACCAAAAAGTTGAATTTCGAACTGAAAAAGATAAATTTTCAACTACAAACGTAATAGTTAATTTTTTAGTTACAAAAAAAGTTAATTTTCAATCAAAAATTGAAATAAATTTTCAACGAAATAGTTATATTTTCCAACAAAGAGATGAATCTTTAACCAAAACGGTAAATTTTCAACAAAGTAATATAACTTTCAACCAAGTTTTTGAATTTTCGACCAAAAAATATGACTTTTTCACAAAATAGTTGCATTTTCAACAAAATAATTAAATTGTCAACAGAATAGTAGATTTTTTAACCAGAACAAAAATCTTAAGGAAAAATCGAAAACGAAAAAAGTGGGATATAGGAAAGATTGTGAAGTCCGAAATATGAAAGTAATTTTCAAACTTAGTTATTATTGGACTGTAACGTTGCAGGGACATCTTTCACAAAAGTCGCAAACTTTCTTAAGGCCATGTTATACATTAGTCACGTGACCCAGCCAGCCCTGAGATCGATATTTTTTGTCCCATATTTAAAAATAAAAGTTAAAATAGAGCGGAAAAAATTTGGAAAAATATTAATCCTTAATATAAAATCTCTAAACGATATTGTCGTTTTCGATTCTGACGATTTTCGAGAGTAACACGGTGGTAACGTTTTCTTGCTGTAGGCCGCTCATATTCAACAGTAGTGTGTGTCTGTGTGTGGTACTGCATTTGAAATCAGTGATGCTAACTGAGTCGCCTTTATCTGCGTATGTTTGAATTGTAATATAGTTGATTGGCTGTAGTACGCGCCCGTGTTTGAATTCCCAATGAGGACGCGAACTAGAACCAATAAGCGCCATTCTATCGAAGCATGCGCATGTCAAGGTGGTCTTTTCGGGATCACTTAGTTCGAGTTCGATAATAATACGTCACGTGTTTTTTCGTATTTGGTAATGCGTGGCTCAGTGTTGCCAACCGTTGCACGGTAAAGTCTGTAAAAGAACTAATGAACCATAACCTCAATTGTGATGGTAGTCTGTTTTTAAACTGTTTACGCAAACAAGAAATTTTCAAATTAATCATTTTTACGCTCTGTAACTGTGATTTCTATCATGGTTTAATTATATTTATCATATTAAACAAAGATATTTTACCTAGATGCGGCAAGGGTCTAGTTAGGCCACATGTCACGAGGGCGGCGCTACCTTCACTTTTGTGGCTTCGGCTTTATTCGGTACTTTTCGGCTAAATTCGGCATTACCGCTTCGTTTAAAGGGGTTGTTTCGACCACATACCGCAAGGCGGCGCAATAAACGTCGAGCGGGAATTTAAAAATTTTGCATTATTATGAATTATTTATGTATATTAAAGGACTGAAACGGACTTTTTCCTATTTTGAAATATTTGTAGTACAGATAATTTACTCTTATGACTGAAAAAGAAAAAAATATCCTATAATATAGGACGTAATAAAAAATTAAGAAGTCATTGAATATAATAATGAATTCAGCATTTTAGTAATTACAAACCTATAAATTATAGGACAATTTTACCATTGGACAATAACTTGCACATCTTTTCATTTTTTTCATTAAATATTAGAATTATAATTAGTATAAAAAGTATGATGAATAATAAAAAATAATTAAAAATTAGATGCCGAGTACACAAATGAACGTAAAAAAATTTCGAAAATACAAAGTGACGAATAATAAAATTTTAGGGCTTTAATATAACGATACAAGATTTTTAATTGTCGAAAAATAAAAATCCACAATTTAAAAATATCCGAAATTATAATTTAACGAATTATATAATTTTTGAATTATACCATTTTTAATTATGCAATTAACGAAACATTAAATTCCCATACAATTTGCAAATTTTCGAAATTCAAGATTTGACGAAAATAAACAATTAGTTATTAAAAAAATATTAAATAATTACTATTTATTTTTGTCAATATTAAATTTCGGGAATTAAAAAATGTTTAGAATTTAATAATTGGACAATTATATAGTTCCGTAAATTTTAATTTCGGATATTATTGAGATTTTAATTTTTGCGGTAAATTTAAAATCCTGTCATTTTCAAATTCAGAGATTTTATAATTCATGAAATTATATTTTCGGAACCCGTTAATTTGTGTATTTATTATCTCTTGACTTTTTCTTAGTCCCTGCATAAATAATTAATTTAATAAATTAGGATTTATCGTTAGTTTTCGCACAAATTCTTATAAAGGTTTTCAAAGATGATTGAAAAGAAAAAATTATAACGTCAGTGGAGATGTTTGAGAAAAATGTATTTTTTGAAGCAGGTACCTATCGAAATTTTATTTTAAATTTCTAAACTTTCTTCTTTTTTCTGGCAATCGATCTTTTTTGTGCGAATTTACTTTCTTACATAATTATTTATAATAAATTGTATAATTTCTTATTACAATTGTAATTAAATTATTTAGCGATTTCATAATAAAGTTTTGTATTCAAAACTAAAATGTTGCATCAGTAAAAATTTAATTTTGACTTTTGATTCCCTTCACTTTAATTCCATTTTTACTTCTTATGATGTTTCCTTGAATATTCTATTTAAAATTGTACAAATAAACATGTCTATTTGTAATTCTGTATTGAAGAATTTTAGCTTGGTTAGAAAATACTTTAGATTAAAAGTTTTGAACATTGAAAAGTTGAATACCCGGGAATTTTTTTCTTAGGGTTACTTTTTACGAAGAAAAATTAGAAAATTAAAAAAATTACTAAATTTGGACAAAAATAATTATTAAATGCACTTTTCATTTTTTTTTTGGAAAATTAATTTGAAAATAAAAAACGTTACAAAAAATGCAGTCGGTAGGAGCTATAATTTTTTAGAAATAATTTTTTGAATTTTGAACTTTGCTGATATTTTTGCTAAATATCGAATACAAAAAATAATAATTGAAAAACATTACGAAAATACAAACTTTCCGAAACTCTTAAATTCTCGACATTTATATTCGACAAAATTTTAAATTGGCGAAAATAATTTATTATTATTAATTATAATTAAAAAATTGATATTAGGACATTTTTAATTTCGAAAAAAAAAACGGAAAATTAAATAATTCTCGAATTTTTTCACAGAATATATCTATGTACATTTATTATTTAGGAATAATTTTATTTCTTCTGGACTCTTATACTTCTGGTTAGAGGGCTGAGTAAACTGTAGAGTTTATTGGTTTTTCAATAACAGCACTATAGAATTAAGAAACTAATAAAAAATTGGTTATATTTGTTAGAAAAAGATACTTTTGTAACTCCACGGTTGAAACTAAGAAGCAATCGACCATTTATTTTCGTATAATTGTAATTTGTATTAGTTAGGCTAATTTGTATATAATTACTTACATAAACAGTTATAACAAATTCTATAATTTGTTATTACAATTGTAATTAAATTATTTAGCGATTTCATGATAAAGTTTCTTATGCAAAACTAAAATGTTGCATCAGTAAAAATTTAATTTCAACTTTTGATTCCCTTTACTTTAATTAAATAAATTTTAAATTGTACAAATAGTCATGTCTATTTGTAATTCTACATTAAAGAATTTTAGCTTGGTTAGAAAATACTTTAAATTAAAAGTTTTGAACATTGAAAAGTTGAATAGCCGGGAATTTTATTCTTAGGGTAACTTTTCACGAAGAAAAATTACAAAATTAAAAAAAAATTAATACATTTACATTACATTACATACATTTGGAGAAAAATAATTATTCAATGCTCTTTTCAATCTTTTTTTGGTTGGAAAATTAATTTCAAAATAAAAAAAACGTTACAAAAAATGCAGCCGGTATGAGTTATAATTTTTTAGAAATCATTTTTTGAATTTTGAACTTTGCTCTGTGAAAAGAAACTCTTAGATTCCAGCAAGCACTCTGAAAATATTTAAAACAATTTCCCACGATTTTTATGATTTTTATTTAAAGTTTATCCAAAGAAACAAAACTTTAAATTGCAGTAAAATATTAAAGCACGTAAAAAATATAAGAAAAAATGAATTTCAGATAGAAAAATTGATGAAAAATAAAAGTACCAAATAATAAATTCCCGAATTTTAATATTTCAGAAATCCAAATTGATCGAATTCTACAATTTCAAAATTATTCAATTAACGAATTATTAAACTAACTTAAATTTTTTAATTCGCGAAATTTAAATTTCAGTAATTAATAAAGTAATGAATTAATATTTAAAATAATTATAAATTATTTTATCAATCTCGATGTGCTAGATACTTCAAAGAAGTTTGAAATATTTAATAAATTATTTACCTAATTATTTAATTAATTATTTACATTAAAATATATTTTACGCAAATTTTGATTTCTGAATCTTAATTATTCAGGGAATTTAATAATTTGTTACTTTTATAATTCGTTTATTATATAATTTGAAAATTATATAATTCAATTTTCAATTTTGGAAATTTTAAAATTTGAGAATTTATAATTCGATATTTCTATTCTTCGTCAATTCATCTATTCGGTATTTTCGGTTATTCCCTTAATGTGAAACAGTTCCAAATAAAAAAGTCAAATTTAAAAAGGTTTCAATTCGGAAGTAGTTTTTTTTTTTCATTTAAATTACAAGACTTCCAATTATGCACTATTGAAGGGTGTCACGGCATAACCGTGTAAGTGCCACTTTTTTCAAAACACGTTTTATTGGCTTAAAAATTCTCTAAAATTCCACCAAACATTTTGATGAAAAAAATTTGAAATTGTTTAAACAATTTTTGTTTGAGCAAATTGTTTAAAAATGCGAGATACGGAAAAAATAATAGCGCCATTCGATTCTGCGGAAAAAATTATATAAAGTCCATGTATTCGACAATTTTTTTTCCACCCAACTTTTTATGCAGTATAAATACAAATTCTATAACATTTAATTGTTTATTTATACTTCGTCACCAATCGGGTATCTAAAAAAATTGCGAAATGCATATATAATTGATGTAATTTCTTCCGTAGAATCGAATGGCACTATTATTTTTCCCGAATTTCGCTTGTTCAACAATTTGTCTATACAAAAATTGTTTAAACAATTCAAAAATAAATTTTTTTCATGAAAAGTCTTCTATTAGTTTTCAGTCTAAAAAAAAACAATAAAAAAAATTAAAATTCCGATGGACTTACACGGTTTTGACCGCAGTCGACATTTGACGCTAATGTATCTCGAAAAGTATTAACTTTTTTTAAATTTTGTTTATTGAGATCTGTAGAGCTCGATCAAATATCGAATGTACTTTCTCATTTTTTTTAAGAATACAATTTTTGAGAAGGTTTTTTCTCTCTCCTGAGAAATTTATCTCCATGGATCTTCATGCTTTTGCCGCGACACCCTTCAATTGCAAAAATTACGCTTCAAATTTAATTAAAATTAAATTAAATTAAACATTTCTGGTAAATAATCTATATATGATTTACGTAAATTTAATATTTTACTGCAGTATAAAATTCCATTTATTTGTATCCATTGATCCTCTAAATCTTCTGCTCACTCACGAAGTACATAATAATTATGTACTTCGTCATAGTAACTTCCTGGATATTCGTGGGCTCACTCATTCTCATAATTGACAGTGACTCATTCACGCGCTTTGACGCGGTTTCTATGGAAACAATGAAAAGTTGTAGAGGGCAGCACCTCGATATAGGCGAAAAATAGTTAGCTATATATTTTCGGCGTCCCCACTCCTGACCCGCGCCGCATCTAGGTAAAATATCTTTGATATTAAATATCATTTGTGAAACTCGTGTACGTTTTGGTTCTACTTTCCCTACAGGATTGAAATCTCCATTTCCTTATAGTGACACATTCGAATAATTTTTTTTTTTTTTCGGTTTGAATAGAAGTATATCAGAGATCTGTGTATGTCTACAGATCAAAAATTTTATAATTTAAGAAGATGTTCAAATTAAGAATTTTTACGCTCTCAATAAGCACTCCTATTAAAAAAAACACCGATACTTTAAGAAATTGATTTTGATAATTCGAATGTATTTCAAAGAAGTTCAAAGACTATAAGGTATTTTTTTTTATCCAAGAAAAAAAATTGATATATTGTGCCAACAGATTTTAAAGGGTTTGAAATATTTTAGGATATTTTAACAGATTTCAAGGAATTTTCAACCGATTTTAGTAATTTAATTGATTCGAAAGGATTTGTTAAGGAATCTTTCAAGATTAGGAATATTTTAGGGTAGTTCAAAAGAATCCAAGGTATTTCCAAGAGATTGCAACAATTTGAAGGAATTTCAAAAATATGTAAAGAATTTGGAAACTTTTAGAGGTTTCTTGAAGATTCCAAGGATTTTTCATTTGATTTCAGTGCTTTAATTGATTTCAGAGGATTATGAAATATTCTAGAGTAATTTAAAAGATTCCTTGGAATTTTTGATTTATTTTGATAATTTGAAGAAATTTTAAAAGACTGGGAATATTTTAGGGCATTTGAAATGAATCCAAAGCATTTGAAAGAGATGTCAATAATTTCAATGAATGCCAACAGATTTTAAAGGGGTTGAAATATTTTAGGATATTTTAACAGACTCCAAAGCATTTCCAAGAGATTTCAATAATTTTGAGGAATTTCAAAAAATGGTAAAGGATTTGAGAACTTTAACAGTATTTTAAAAGATGTCAAGACATTTTCGTAAGCTTTAAAAAGTTTCAAGTGATTTTTAAAGATTCAAAGGATTTCAATGATTTGAAAGAGTTTCAAAGGATTGAAAATATTTTAGGGTGCTTTTAAAAATTGCAAGGGATTTTGAAAAGTTTAAAAAATTTCAAGGAATTCTAAAATATTGTGAAGGATTTTAAATATCTTAGGGTATTTTGAAAGATCCTATGAATTTTTGAATTCATTTCAGTAATTTAATGTTACTCATAGGATTTGAATTATTTTATGGTATTTTACAAGATCTAAAGCATTTTCAAGAGCTTTAAAATGTTTCAATTGATTTCCAAAGGTTTGAAAGGATTTGATAACTTTAACCGTATTTCAAAATATTATAAGGAATGTTCAATTGGTTTCAGAGGATTTGAAATATTTTAGAGTATTTAAAAATATTCTAAAGCATTTTCAAGAGATTTGACAAAATTTGCATGGGGTATTGTATCGAAGAGTTTTCTAAAATTTCGAAAATATAGATCGATTTAATAGGACCTATGCCAGGTTTTAGGGTATATCAAAAGATTTCAAGGAATTTTGAATTTATTTCGGTAACCTAATAGGATTTGCAATGATTTAAAATATTATTAAGTATTTCTAAAGACTTTAATGCACTTTCAAGATATTATTAATTTTTCAGGGAATTTTAAAGGCTTTGAATGACTTTAAGCGGAATGAACAAATTTTTCTGAGAGTTCAAAGAATTTGTTTACAACTTTGGAATATATGAAACTATTTCATAGGACTTGCGAGGTTTCAATGTATTTTAGAATATTTAAATGAATTTTATGAGATATCCGAAGATTTCAATGATTTTAATGGATTTTAAAAGCTCCCAAGGTATTTTCAAAAATTTTCCAGGATTCAAGAACATACTTTAAAATTTCATATAATTTCACGGGATTTTATAATATTTCACTGTACTTTAAGAAATTCATTCACAAGAAGTGAGGGTTTTTTTTAGGTTTTCACAGATTTGTAGAGATTTTCAAATATGTTTTGCAATTAATTTCAATTCACCCTGAATTGTTACTCATTCATTCAGAATTATTTTATTATGTCTTTCGAATTTTGTTAATTTACCTGAATTCTTTTGAATTAAATCAATAATTCTATTCTGTTCAATGGATATTTTTTTTCAGTTTGTGTTTAATTCGTCTTGAAGTGCTTTAAACTTATTTTGAATTCTTCAACATTCAATACAATTCTTTTGAATTCCCTTGCATTTTTCCAAAATCATTTTAAAATTACTAAAATCAATTACATTTTTTGGAGTTTTAAATTTTTTCCAATTTATTTCAATGTTTTAAATTTTAACTTTAATTCTTTGAAGTTTTATGAATTTTTCGAAATGCTTTCAAATCCAAAAGAACATCAGTCACACTATTGATGCATATATTTACTTTAAGTCACTTTTTGGATTAGAAATGAGTCTTGCTGCAAAAAACGTCGAATTAAAAATTATTGCTGCGCACTCCCGAGATATTCTCTGGACATCTGCTTTTAGACAACTTCGCATTCAAAATACAATACTTTCGAATAATTTTCAATCCGACGTTTTTTGTAGGGCAATTTCTCTGCTTTTTTCGGTTTGAATAGTTCACTATTCTTAAATAAATTAGGCTGTAGCCGCCCTTAGAATAATAAACTACAAATGCAGGCCTCGGGCTCAAAACACACTATTGACACTATTTGACACTTTTTTCAAGCGATGACGCTGTTTTGCTACTATTTTGAAAAAAGACACTAAAGACACTATTTTCCAATTGAAAACACGAATTTATCAACCAATATAGATTTTTTGAAGAATAAAAAATTTACAGATTTCCGCAGAAGGAAAAAAAATATATTGTTGGAAAAGTTTTTGTTTAATTTAGCTTTTAATAAGAAAGATACTGTAACGTTTATAAAGGCCTGGAAAGTTCTATCGACAGGATAATTTTCTTCTTATAATAAAAGAATTTAATCATTTTGACGTAAACAACAGATACGATAAAAATGTTCACACAAAAATGTTCATGTATAAAAAAGTTATACTAAAATACATTTTACTTTTTCGTAATAACGTGCATCATTTATGATAAAAATTAGAAAATTAATTTTTCATGAAAAAAATTCACCACATCTCTCAATGCATAATAAAATATTAGTGGCGAATGGATTACTATAGAGTATAAACAGAAATAATTGCGGAGCAAATAGACAATTTAAAAATTTGTTATCATATTTCTTGAAAACTGAAAGATTGGTAATTACTGCCACTATTCTATGTATCATTCATTTTTTAAAACTTTGTAAAGCTTATATAATAATGAAAATTAATATTATTCGCAGTATTTGTCAATTTGAAATTTATGTGCTCATATACATGTAAAAACGAATAATTCACAATTTATTTTATAAATAACATTTCTTTTAATTTATAAAATAAAAAATGTATTACGCCAATATAATTTACAAATAAGTTAAATGTTAAACAAATTTAAGAGCCGATTATAATAAATTGAATTATATTCACAATTTTTTCAAGATGATAACGGTGGCAGAATTTACCTACAAATAAATTATGAGAAATCCATTACTCCTTTAGCTTCAACAGGGAAAAATATGAAAAGGAGCTCCTTATTGAAGGCTACGTACATCATCCTGTAGTGCCTTCTAATTATTTGTTGCGAATATTTTGTAAAATTAATTAAATATAAATAACATAGAAAAAATAAGTATTTGGTTTATTCTTCTTCAAAAAAAAATTAGTAGGCGCGCGCAAGACTACTAGTAAATATAAAAGGACAGTGTGTGGTAAAGCATAGAGTTGAGAAAGAAAAAAAAGTTATTATTGGAATAACAAATATCGATCGGCAATCAAGCGATCTGCATTATCAACAGCGCTGACACCATGGATATATCAAATATCAATATGTTTATTTGCACCAAACCAGCAAATATTATCAAGTGTAATTTTAGCAACAGATGTTTGCATCATTTTCCCCAAGACATGTGAGCCAGAACCTCAAAAATGTTTCATTGGGAACATTGAAAATTGGTTACAGAGTTCTACAGCACGGTCAGGATTTTTGTGAATTTCCTTATTCATTACATTTTATTCTTCAACATTTGGAGCCAAATATTGTATACAAACGCAGATTACAGTTTCCTGATGCTTTCCCCAAAGTTTCAACTCGATATCTCATTTTGTGTGGACATGAGTTGTTGCACAAAAAATGCCGATATTGCTCCGGTTTTAATTTCTTCAAAAAATTGTTTTTCTAAATTTCGAGCCAAATGTTGTATACAAACGTAAATTATTGTTTTCTGAGGCTTTCCCAAAAATTTCATCTCGATATCTCATTCGGTGTGGACGTGAGTTGTTGCACAAAAATTATCGATAATTTAGGTCACGTGACTCATGTATAACATGGCCTTAAAATGTGTCATCAAGAAACGTACTAAACGTTATCTAAGTTCGTAACGTTAATTCTAATAGACCCTAAAATTGATAACGTAGTTTATGGACGATCCCTAAGGGGTCGTCTTGAATTTTTATAAATTAATATCATCTACCACATTATATAATATGATCCACGGTTTTTGTGACAAGTTTAGCATAGCCTAAAAATGGACCGATTTTCTTCGGGGAGGGTTCAAATTGAAGCTATTTAAGTGTAGATGTTCACAGCGAAAGAAAAAGTTTTGTTATGTTCTGTTGTCTATTAATTACCACTACTGAACTAATGAGAAACTTATCCATGAAGCAGAGTTTAGATGAGAGGCTTATAGTAGTAGCATTACCAATTTCTTTAGTAGATATAGTTACTAATTCATTTAGTCGGTTATTCTTACATATTTAAAAATTGACAAAATGACGCAATATTAGTCAATGCGTGTAAATTCAATTTGTAAGAAGAATAAAAATTTCTGTTTTACGTCTGGGAAAATTTATATTTGAGAAATTTAGGATAGAACCTAATAAAAACGACATCTTTCAGGCTAATAGTTAACATTTAGATGTCGTTTTTATTAGGTTCTATCCTAAATTATAAATTTTCTCAGACGTAAAAAAGAAATTTTTATTCTTCTTACAAATTGAATTTACACTCATTGACTAATATTGCGTCTTTTTTGTCATTTTGTCAATTTTTAAATATGTTTCTAAATGTTAACTATCAGTCTGGAAGATGTCGTTTTTATTAGGTTCTATCCTAAATTTTCCCAGACGTAACAAAGAAATTTGTATTCTTCTTACAAATTCCAATAAGCAAGAATAATTAAATTAGAAATACAAATTTCTTTCTCATTCTAAATATCCTTATGGAACTGGTTCTGAAAATTTCTAAATGTTATTGAAGAGGCGTTCGTTATGCGGTTTTGCGAGATTTTATGATTTTGCAGAACATTGGCGCTTAAATAGAAGGGGACTCATTGTTTTCACGCAACCCTTGTTCGGAAATTTTATTCCTTTGTTATGTAAAATACCGTGGGCTGCTGTTTTAGCCTAGTTGCTCGACGCCTCCACGAATTCATCGAACGATCTACTAAGTGTCTTTTCACCATGGCTTCACTTTGATACTTGAAAGATGATTTACTACTTCCTACTCGACTTTGATTTAAATATTTAACACTTTAAACATTTTACACTTTAAACACGATCATTTTCCACGCTAGAACATTGCTTTCAAACACCATAGACTCAAAAAATGCAGTTTAATTCACCCTAAAATACTTCAAATTCAGTCAGATTGATGCACAAGACATTTTTTTAACTTTCAACATTATTGAAGTGTTGTAATCACTTATTACGTACTTATGTTAATTACAATTAAATTTATTTCCTTACGAAGTGCACATTAAAAAGAAACAAGCAATTTGAAATGAAAATGACTCTCTGCTTGCCAACTGATGGTTGGAAATAAGGTTAAACTCAAGGAACCAAGTTTATTGTCCAGTTTCGTGAAGCAAACATCGAGACCTTTAATTATGAGAGCTGGCCGCCAATAATGAACAGCATGAAAAGAATGTACAATTCCAAAATAATACCCATTGCTCTTCCTTTCACAAAAAAGTGAGGATTCGGGGAAAAAAAGTATGCATTTTTTCCTTTACTGTAACCCACAAACAATAACAGTATAAGAAAAAGAGAAACTGCTCACACAATTTGAGCAACAATTCAAAGAACAAAAAATAGTCTATTATATAGCATACGATATTTTATTTACATCTGACGTCACTTTTCAGTCCCTAGGGAGTAACAAGACTTTTTACTCCCTAGGGACTGAAAAGTGACGTCAGAGGTGAATAAAAAAACAATTTTCGAACAACAAAAAAAACGAATGTTCAAAATGATGAGTTTCTATAAAATAGTTACATTTTCAACCAAGAGGATTAATTTTCTACCAAAAAGACAAATTTTTAACAAAATACGTGAATTTTCTACCAAATTGTTGAATTCGCAAGACAAGAAGACGAGTGAGTTTTCTACAAGAAAAGTTGAAATTTTAAGATTAAAATTTGAACTTTCAACAAAAAGTTTCATTTTCAACCTAAAAAGATGAATTTTCAACAATTAGTATTAGTTGATATTTCATTCTTTCAGATAAAAAGTATTTTTATTTTAAATCAAAAATACTTGAGTTCAACAAAAAAAAAATTTTTTTTAACAAAATACTTTAATTCTCAACTAAAAAAGATTCATTTTTAACCAACTTAACAAAAAAAAAATTGATTTTCTACAAAAAACAGACGAATTTTCACCAAAATACATAAATTTTTAGCCTAATAGTTAAATATAAGCCAAGAGAATTAAATTTCTATCAAAAAGACGAATTTTTAACTAAAAATGATAATATTTCAACCGAAAAAACCCCCAAAAAAAATTTAGTTAAAAAAATTAATTTTTAACAAAATAGTTAAATTTGTTACCAAATAAATGAGTTTTTAACTAAAATTATGAATCTTCAATTTAAAAAATGAATTTTTTAACATAGTAGTTCATTTTTCGACCTAATGGTTGACTTTTCCAACCGAAAATACAAATTTTGTATTAAAAAGTTGAATTTTCAACTAAAATTTTAGTTTTCAACTCAAATTTTAATTTTCAACTAAAAGGGGAAATATTAACCAAATAGTTGAATATTCAATCAAAAAGATTAATTCAAGAACAGTATTTTTATACCAAAAAACATGAATTTTCAACAAAATACATGAATCTTTAACCAAATAGTTAAATGTACAACTGAAAAAGATATACAGTTTAAAAAATAAATTGTTAACAATATAGTTGAATTTTTAACTAAAAAGGATAAATTGTTAAACAAAAATGGAATAGTTATTTTCGGTTAAAGTATTAGTTTCCAACAAAAAAAAAATAATTTTCAAAAAATAATTGAATTTCCAACAAAATACGTGAATTTTCAAACAAATCGTTGAATTTTCAAATAGAAAAGATCAATTCTCAATTAAAAATATCAATTTTTAACCAATAATGGAATAGTTATATTTTAAGTTAAAAAAACTGGACAAATTCTTCACTATAAAGTTGAATTTCCAACTAAAATGATGAATCTTCACAAAAAATTGATTTTTAACAAAGTAGTTCAACTTTCAACCAGGCAGTTGAATTCAAGAAAATACATGAATTTTCAATTGAAAAAGATAATTTTTTAACCAAACAGTTGAATTTCTGACTAAAAAGATAAATTTTCACTACAAACGTAATAGTTAATTTTTCCGTTGAAAAAAAAGTTAATTTTCAACCAGAAAAGAAATAGATTTTCAACGAAATATTTAAATTTTTCAACAAAGAGATAAATCTTTAACCAAAACGATAAATTTTCAACAAAGCAGTACAAATTTCAACCAAGTTGTTGAATTTTTGACCAAAAAATATGAGTTTTTTTACAAAATAGTTGCATTTTCAAAAAAATGATTAAATTATCAACCAAATAGTAGATTTTTTAACCTAAACAAAAATTCAAACGAAAAATCGAAAACGAAAAGAGTGGGATATCGGAAAGAGTGTGAAGTCCGAAATATGAAATTAATTTTCAAAATTAGTTATTATTGGACTGTAACGTTGCAGGGACATCTTTCACAATAGTCACAAATTTTCTTAAAATGTGTCATAAAGAAACGTACTAAACGTTATCTATGTTCATAACGTTAATTCTACTAGAACCCCCCCCCCCCAACCTGTTACCAACCGTAGTTTTTGGCGTGACCCCCTCGCCCCCTAAAATTGGTAACGTAGTTTACGGACGATCCCTAAGGGCTCGTCTTGAATTTGTATAAATTAATATCATCTTCCACATTATATGATATGATGCACGGTTTTTGTGACAAGTTTAGCATAACCTGAAAATGGACCGATTTTCTTCGGGGAGGGTTCAAATTGAAGCTATTCAAGTGTAGATGTTCACAGCGGAAGAAAAAGTTTTGTTATGTACTGTTCTTTATTAATTATCACTACTGACCTAATGAGAAACTTATCTATGAAGCAGAGTTTAGATGAGAGGCTTATAGTAATAGCTTTACCAATTTCTTTAGTAGATATAGTTAATAATTCATTTAGTCGGTTATTCTTACACATTGAATTAGTAGATTTTCATTAATTAGCAGTAAAAAAATCGGCGCTATAAGAATTAGTAGAAAGCTACTAGCAATGAGTAGTTTTCTGCTAATTCAGATTTAGAGAGTATGCACGGCCCCCAAGAGGCAATCGGATTTATTTATGCACCGTCTATTCAGAGAAGTGAGCAATTAAGAAATCATGCCACTCAATTGTATCGTCGACACGCCGATATCAAGGCACATAATATATGTTTTTTTCTTCGAAACCTCTCATTCTTATTTTTCACGCGATTATTCTTTTTCCATATAGAGAGGCGGAAGCAAGATGTAAAGTACCATCTGTAGTTTTTGGCGTGATCCCCCCCCCCCAACCACAAATTGGTGACGTAATTTATGGCCGATCCCAAAGGGGTCGTCTTAAATTTTTATAAATCAATATCATCTTCCGCATTATATAATATGAAGCACGGTTTTTGTGACAAGTTTAGCATAGCCTAAAAATGGACCGATTTTCTTCGGAGAGGATTCAAATTGAAGCTATTCAAGTGTAGATGTTCACAGTGAAAGAAAAAGTTTTGTTATGAATTGTTCTTTGTTATTGTCACTACTGAACTAATGAGAAATTTGTCTATGAAGCACAGTTTAGATAAGAAGCCTATAGTAGTAGCATTGTCAATTCCTTTTAGTAGATAAAGTTACTAATTCATTTGGTCGATTATCCTTACATATTGAATTATTAGATTTTCACTAATTAGCAGTGAAAAAATCGCTGCTATTTGAATTAGTAGAAAGCTACTAGCAATGAGTAGTTTTCCACAAATTCAGATTTAGAGAGTATGCACGGCCTAAGTGGGAATCGGATATACTTATGCACCGTCAATTCAAAGAGGTGTGTAATCAAGAAATCGTGCCACTTAATTGTATCATCGACACGCCGTTATCAAGGCACATAATATATGTGTTTTTCTTCGAACCCTCTCATTTTCATTTTTCTCGCGATTATTCTTTTCCCATAGAGAGGCGGAAGCAAGATGTAAAGTAGTATAACATTCTAACGGACGAAGGATAACGATAATTACCGATCTTGTGGTCTCGTTCCAATTTTATGCGCCGCACACAGGACGTTTCGCAAGAAGATTTTATCTCGATTTTTTATTGAATTAATCTTGTTTCATCTCGATTCTATCCGATAGGAGATCTTGGAGTTAAGATGTGATTTTCCCTTGTTGTGTTACGATCAATTGGGATAATTAGGATAATGAGGGCCGAATACAATTTGAATTTATGAGGTGGATGAATCTGCGTTATTACAATCCACTCGTTTGGGACGGTTGCCAATCTTAATTTAAGAAAAAAATGGTACTAAGTAAGAAAAAGTAAGGATTAATATCCAGGAATTTATTTTATAGCAGCACGAATTTCTTATATGTTTTTGTGATAACATATAAAACTTTTTTATGAATACTCTAATTTCTAATATAATTATTTATTCTTTTCCTAACTCCAGCAATTCATTCATCTCATGATTCTCTGGTTACAGTTTTTGCTTGTAAACAATAATAAAAAATTAGAAAAAAAAAATGTTTTTTGCCTAATTTACAGTTTTGGAAAAAGTTGAAAATGTCTAATGTGAAATTTCTTCAGCTTGAACCAAAAAAATATGTTATTATTTTGCTCTCATGGAAAATCAAATTTTTCGTGGTTTTTAAAGCGTTCCAAATTCGCGAAAAAATCCAAAATTCCTAAATCACGAAGAAACTTTTTTTTTCGAAAAAGCTAAATGATAATGTTTCTTTGGTTCAAACTGAAGAAATTTCTGGTTCGACATATTCAACTTTTTATTATTGCTCACTAGTAAAAAATTTACAAATAAAAAATTCGTTATAATGTTTAAACCACTAGGAACATTTATTTAATTTCCAACAAATTTGAATTTTGAAATAAAAAAAGAGATCAGAAGATATTTACCGATTTGAAACATTTTTTTCTCACTTTTTTCGTTTACCAAGCCACAACGTTTTTTTTCCTCAGGTAAAACAATTTGATTAATTTTAGCATTTTCACTCCGCCCTAGTGTAGATTCTAGAGGATTTATTAATTGCTGAAACAGAGTTCTAAGGAATAAATAAATTACTGGACCAGAGAATTTGGGGATCAATAAATTGTTGGATCATGAAATTAAATTATAAATAAATTACTGGATCAGATAATTTGCAGGATCATGGAATTAGGGGATAGATAGATTATTGTATCAGGGAATCAGGGTATAAATAAATTACTGGATCAGCATAAAGGAAATTAATAATTTGTCGGATCAGAAAATTAGGGGATCGATAAATTGCTGTTTCAGGAAATCAGAAGATTATTAAATTGTTGAAACAGGGCTCTAAGAAATAAATAATTTATTGGGCCAGGGAATTAGGGGATCAACCAATTTTTTTGAGCATGAAATTGGGGGGTAAAGAAATTATTGGATCAGGGAACTAATAGATCGATAAATTGTTGGATCAGGGAATTCACGAATAGATAAGTTACTGGATTAGAGAATCAGGGGAATAATGATTTTCAGGATCAGAGAATTAGGGGAACGATATATTGTTGGATCAGGAAACCAGGAAATAAATCAATTTTTGAAGCAGGGAATAGGGAATTAATATTTTGTAGGATCAGGGAATTAGGGGATCGATAAATTATTATTTCAGGGAATCCGGGAATAAATAAATTATTGGACAAGGGAATCAGGAGCTCAGATGATCAACACATTTTTGGATCATAAAATTAGGGCATAAATAAATTACTGAATCAGAAAATTAGGAGCTCGATACATTGTTGGATCTAGAAATTGGGGATGTAATAAATTACGGGATAAGGGAATCGGGGGATCAATAAATTGCTGGAACAGGGCTCTAAGGAATAAATTATTTATTGGATCAGTGAATTAGGGGATCAACAAATTGTAGGAGCCTGGAATTAGGGGATGATTTACTGAATCAGAAAATGAGGGTATTAAAAATTTGCAGTATCAGAAAATTAGGGGATCGATAGATTGTTGATTCAGGGAATTCAGGAATAAAAAAAATACTGGATTGGAGAATCAGGAATATTGAATTACTGGAACAGGGCTCTGAGGAATAAATAATTTATTGGATCAGGGAATCGATAAATTGTTGGATCAGGGAATTCAGGAATAGATAAATTACTGTATTAGGCAATCAGGGAATTAATAAATTGTTGGAATAAGGTTCTGAGGTATAAAAAATTTAATAGATCGGGGAATTAGAGGAGCGAAACATTTTTGGATCATGAAATTAGGAGATAAATAAATTACTGGATCAAGGAATGCGGGGATTAATCATTTTCATGATCGGGGAATTAGGCGATCGATAAATTATTGGATCAAGAAATCAGAGAATAAATGAATCACTGGATCAGGGAATCAGAAATTAATAATTTTAAGGATCGAGGAATCAGGGAATCGATAAATTGCTGGTTAAAGGAATTCGAGAATAAAGAAATCACTTTATCAGGTAATCAGGGGATTAATAAATTGTTGGGGACAAATAAATTACTGGATCAGGAAGTTAGGGTATAAATCAAGGTCCTGATCAGGGCTTCAAGAAATTAATAAAATACTGGATCGGGGAACAGAAAATTAATAATTTGAAGGATCAAGGAATTAGGGGATCGATAAATGGGTGGTTCAGGGAATTCGGAAATAAATAAATTACTGGAGAAGGGAATCAGAGGCTTATTAAATTGCTCGATCAATGAATGAATAATTTATTATCTCGGGGAATTAGGGGATCAAAAAATTGTTGGATCAAGAAATTAGGAGATAATTTAATTACTGGATCAAGGAATGCGGGTATTAATCATTTTCAGGATCAGGGAATTAGGGGATCGATAAATTATTGGATCAGGGAATCTGAGACTAAATAAATTATTGGATCAAGGAATCAGGACAATAACGATTTGTAGGATCAGGGGATAAGGGAACAAAATAAATTTCTTCATCAGGATCAGGGAATTCCCTAATCCATCTACTGATTCACTGATTCAGTAATTTATTTATTCTTTACTACCTTTTTTATTCCCTAGTTACCTAATCTAAAATTGTATTTATCCCCTAATTTCCTGATTTAATAATTCATTGACCTCCTAATTCCCTAACCAATTTATTTATTTCTCACATCCCTGTTCCAGCAATTTATTAACACCATACCGCAAAAAAATTTGCATACATATATTTTTTTTTTAGTAATCCAGACTTCATTCTGAAAATTCTACTGAAGATTTGTTTCAAATTTGGAGGCATTAAAAGTGTAAAATTGGCCAACGCGGTTGTCCTGAGGCGTTTCGCGTGATTTGACACTCCGTTATTAGTTTATTAGCAATTTGCAGTCGACTCCGAGGCACTCTTACCAATTTTACACGCTGGTTCTTTTAATGCATGGAGCATTTTCGTGCAACTCGAGGTCGATGGTCTTTGCAGTGGTTCTCAAAAAATAAGTAATTGTGCCAAAAAAAAAATTTCTTTCCAAAAAATTTTAAGATTTAGGGGAAACCTCCCTACAGGCGATAATGTAACCTAAAGTGGATAATAGGGTGATCGAAAAATGCATTGGAAATTTTTTTTCGAATTTTCATGCATATCGTCCCAAAATTTATTCGAATCCACACAAAAATGAATCCATTTTTTTAAAATGATATTTAGAGGTAGGTGAAAAGCCCCATGAAGCTTAATACGTATTTCCCATAAAAACAATTTTTGTAAATTTTATTCAGAATCGTCCATATTAACTGAATCGAGTTGAAACTCAACATTTCTGTTCGCAATTAGCCATAGAGTACGAATGAAGTATTACTTTTCAAAGATCACCCCCATAAGTCTCTTTTATAGTGTCCCAAAAAAAACCCGTAAGTGAAAAATTAGGTTTTGCTAGTTTTTGGCGATAATTATGATTTTTTGCGGTTTTTTAAATGCAAATTGTTGCTAATACGTGAAATATTTCTTCATACTGATAATGAGATGTATAATAAATTGTTTAAACAATTTATTATTATTGTTCATAATATTCTCTTTGAGTAATGCTAGAAAATTGCAGTTTTTTCGAAAATTTTCCACTTTTTGTCCACTTTTTACTTGGAGTGAGTTAATATTAATTAAATTTATCAAAAATAATTGTTTAAACAAATTAATATTGTTTATAACTATCTTGTCCCATAGAGTAATGCTAGATAGTTGCAGTTTTTTCTGAAATTTTCAACTTTTTCACTTTGTACTTAGAGTGAGGTAATAATTATTCAAATCTAACAAACCTAATTGCTTAAAAAATTATTATTGTTTATAACTATCTTCTCCTATATTAATTCTAGATATTTTCGGTTTTTTCTAAAATTTTTAACTTTTTGCCCACTTTTCACTTAGTATAGTAATAATTAATGCAAGTTAAACAAAAATAGTTGTTTTATTAATTTATTATTGTTTATAACTATCTTCTTTTAGATAAAGGCTAGAAAGTTTCGGTTTTTTCTGAAATGTTTACCTTTGCTTTGCCTTTTTAGTTATGAACAAATAATAAACTAACATTAGAGAGAATCATATTTTAAAGAATATCTTTCTTTATTTGGAATATAATAATTTATTGCAAAAATAATTCACTTAAAGCAATACCATACTATTTAAAAAATGATTCTTGTTGAGGTTCACTTATTATTTGTTCTCAAGTAAAAAGTCAAAGCAAAACTAAAGATTTCAGAAAAAAAGCAACTTTCTAGCACTGCTTTAAGATAATATATTTATAAACAATAAGCAATTGTTTAAATAAGCATGTTTGTTAACTTGCATTATTTATTATTTTACTAAGTAAAAATTGGGTAAAAAGTTAAAAATTTCAGAAAAAACCGCAACTATCTAGCATTAATGAAAAGGATGGTTTTGAGCAATAATAATTTATTTGAATAATTATTTTTTCTAAATTGAATTAATTATTTTTGCTAAATTGAATTAATTATTAACTCACTCCAAGTGAATAGTATACAAATGGTTGAAAATTTCAACAACAAAAAAGCGGAAGTTTCTACCATTATTCAAATTGAATATTATTAACAATTATAATAAGTTGTTTTAAAAATTAATTTTGTTAACTCTAAATAATTATTCACCTCAATATAATTGGAAATTGGACCAAAAGTCGAAATTTTTGCAAAAAACTGCAATTTTCTAGCATTATTCTAAGAAAATATTATTAACAATGATAATAAATTATTTAAACAATTTATATAAGTATCTAATTATCAGTATAAAGTAGTATTTTATGTATAAGAAACAATTTGTATTTAAAAACCGCAAAAAAATCATAATTAGCGTAAAAACTCGCGAAACCCATTTTCTCACCTATAAGGTTTTTTTGGGACCTTATAAAATAAACTTATGGGGGTAATATTTAAAAAAAAATTATTATTACCGAATAAAATCACGACTCTGAATAAAATTGACAAAAACGTCTTTTTTTCTTATGGGAAATACGTGTTAAACTTCATAAGGCTCGCCCCACCTCTAAATATCTTTTTTTTCAAAAAAAAAAAAAAATGGGTATATTTTTGTATGGATTCGAACCAATTTCCAGGCGATATGCGTGAAAATTCGAGAAAAAAAATTTGAACCACCCTTAGTGGATAATCATTAATTAAAAATACTAATGTATATATCAAATAATTTATTTAATTTGATCAATAGTTAATACACTATACGTGTTGTTAAATCAAAATTAAAATTAATTTATTTTATTTTATTTGTGCTCTTTATTAATGATTATCCACTGTAGACTGCATTATCCACTGTAGGGAGGGTTCCCCTAACTAATACTGATTTTCATTGGAAAGTATTAGTAAATACAACAAATTGATTAATCGTTTCGATGAAATTGTCGAGATTAAAACAAGTGTAAAAGAAAGAACTCAAAAAAATGAGTGTAGATCCATTCAAGAAGGCCATTCATCCAATTAACCCTTGACGATTTTTTTATCGTCTGCCCTCACTTGTAGACTAAAATTAGACGAAAGCATGCCGGTTATTGTACCACGTGTGGATATTGCGTCATACTTTTTTTAACCGCCCGCGCGATTTACGCTTATTGTGTACAAATTGAATGACGCCGGAAGTGGAAGGTGGTGCTGAGAGCGAAGGGCGATACTCAAATCCATATGGGAATGACAAAAGTGTAGTAAAAAAAAAAAATCTGCGTCGACGCGCCATGCAGGAAATGTGTGCCAGATGCGTTTTTTGATTTTTAGCACTGCAGATATATTTTACTGTAGATCATTTGAATCAAGAGAATGTACCACGTGAGCAGTTTTGCAAAAAGATGCAAGATTTTTTTCGAATTTTGTTTATTTTCAAGTTTAAAAAAATATTTTTATTTAATTTTTTTCTGAAAAAAGATCTTCTCCTTTCGCTCCGTTGGGAATCGAACCACAGAACTTCCGATTGCCGGTCGGATGCTTTCCCATTGAGCTACTAGAGAGATCGAGAGAAGAAACTTTTTTCAGAAAATACACGCATTATTTTGCTAGGTGGTACAAATCAAATTTTTCAAGGAATCTTTTAACGTCTTTTCAGACTAGATGGAGTAATAATAATGATAATATTAATAAAACAAATTCCTTGCAAAATTTGATTTGTACCACCAAGCAAAATAATGCGTGTATTTTCTGAAAAAAGTTTCTTCTCTCGATCTCTCTAGTAGCTTAATGGGAAAGCACCCGAACGGCAATCGGAAGTTCTGTGGTTCAATTCCCAGCGGTGCGAAAGGAGAAGATCTTTTTTCAGAAAAAAATTAATTAAAAATAATTTTCAATTCATAACTCCATCTAGTCTGAAAAGACGTTAAAAATTTCTATTATTTTCTGATGATAATACAGATTCCTTCAAAACATTAATTTTTAAAGAAAACAAGGAACGATTAGGGCGCTCCACCCCTCCCCACAAATAGATTTAAGAAACCAAATAAAAAATTTTTAACTAAATTTTCTACCAAAGAGGGGAAATTTTCAACAAAATACATACATTTTTAACCATATAGTTGAATTTTCAACCAAGAAGATTAATTTTTTACCAAAAAGGACGAATTTTTCAACAAAATAAATCAATTTTGAACCAAAGAGTATAATTTTCAAGCTAAAATGACGAGCTTTCTACAAAACAGTTTAATTTTTAATCAAATAATTACATTTTCAGTCAAGAAGATTATTACTTACCGAAAAAGACGAATTTTTAATAAAATACATAAATTTCTAACCAAGTAGTCGAATTTCTAAACTGAAAAAATTAATTTTCAATTTAAAAAAAGAATCTTCTACAAAACAGTTGCATCTTCAACCCGAAAATATGAAATTTCGACAACAATTTCATTTTTAATCAAAAAGTTAAATTTTCCGTGAAAAGAATTATTTTTTAACCCAAAAAATAAATTTTTGACAGGAAACGTAAATTTTTAACTAAATAGTTTAATATTTAACCAAAAAGATTTATTTTTTAACCATGAATTATGAATTTTCAACAAACTACACAAATTTTCAACCAAATAGTTAAAAAAATTAATTCTCAACAAAACAAAACAAAAATAAAATATGTAGTTACATTTTTAACAACAGAGATGAATTTTCAAATAAAATGATGCATCTTAAAAAAAAATTCAAAGAAAGAGTTGAACCCAAAATATGATTTCTTAACGCGGAAGATTAATTTTTATTTAAATGGAATAATTAAATTTTCAACCAAAGAGGTGAATCTGAAAAAATATGAATTAAAAAAAACTAGTTCAACTTTCAACCACGTAGTTGAATTTTCAAATAAAAAAGGTGAATTTTGAACTGAATAGTTAAATTTTCAACCAAAAAATATGAATTCTGCAGCAATAAAATTATTTTTCTACTAAAAAACACGAGTTTTCAACAACAAATATTAATCATTAACAAAACGGTTGAATTTTAAACCCAAAAATATTATTTTTAAACAAACAAAAAAAGATTTTCTACGAAAAAGTTGATTTTTTATAAGAATAGTTTAATTTTTAACCAAATTATTAAATATAAACCAAAAATATGGATTTTTAACAAAAAAGTTTATTTGCAACCGACTGGTATAATTTTCTACCAAATAGTGGAATTCTCAACCAATCCAGATTAATTCAGACCCAAAAATTTTTAACCAAAAAGGATGAATTTTCAACCGAGAGGATTAATTTTTCGACCAGAAAAGCCGAATTTTTAACAAAATACATGAATTTTCAACTAGAAAAGATACAATTTTCAATACAAATATCAATTGTCAACCAAAAATTGAATATTTGCATTGTTAGTTGAAAACAAATTTTTTTTTTAAATGAATTTTCAACCAAATAGTTACATTTTCAACAAAAAAGATGACTTTTCAACTTACATAATGAATCCTGAAAAAAATTAATTTTCAACAAAAGAGTTCAACCCAAAAGATGATTGTTTAACCCGGAAGATTAATTTTCTAAAAATGGAATAATTAAATTATCAACCAAAGAGATGAATTTACAACAACAAAAATGAATTGTTGACATAGTAGTTCGACTTTCAACCACGTAGCTGAATTTCTGATGAAAAATATGACTTTTCAACAAAATAGTTGCTTTTTCAACAAAATAATACAATTTTTTAACCAAATACTGGAATTTTCAACCAAATGAGATGAATCTCGAATCAAAAATATAATAATAGACTTTTCAACCAAAACTATTTAATTTTTCTTGTTGGGTTCTATTAATTTTGTTCACATTTAGGCGAAAAAACGAGAAAAAGGGGAGTAAGGGTATGTTTCTTAAAAACAGAGAAAAAAATCAGAATTCTTTCAAAATCATCAGGAATCGTACTAAATGTTATCTAAGTACGTAACGTTACTTCCACTGACCCCCCCCCCCCCATCCTGTTACCAACCATAGTTTTTAGTTTTGGACGGCCCCTAAAAATTACTCATCTTTTGAAGGAGGAGGAATCACGTTTCAAAGTCAGTAGTGGTTTTAATACACTCAACTCCCGATATAAGACCCCGCAGTTTACGGCGTTCCTAGAACTGATTGCCTCTGCAGTTTCGCAATGAGAAGAGCTGCGGGGCCGATAGAGAGGATGTGCTCTGTCAAGCGTGACAAACAGCTCGAGGGCCATAATCTCAGCGCGTTAGTTGCATCAGGTTGCATCATGTGTCCAAACCCAACAGAAATGGTTCAATTAAGTTTGGATTTCCTCAATTTAAAATCACGGCCAAGGCAAGCCATGCCCGAAACCGGTCTTATATCGGAAGTTGAGTGTAGCCCTCACGCTAGTCATACCGACAATTCCCGACGGTAGTGTAGTATTCTTTATGGTGGTTAATATATTGTTTGTGGTATCCATTCTGAAAAATATCTGACATAAGCAAATATTTATCTAAATAGATCGCAAGTTCCTGAACATATTTCACTATTGAATTTTATTTTTGCAAAACTCTCTGCTTCAGTAACGGCTGTAATGCAATTCATTTAACATTACGTATTTATGATCGTCTGGATAGAAATATACATATTACTGAGCAATGTAAAGATATTACCCAGCAATATATTTAATTTTAACTGCCGGGATAGCACTCTGAATAGCTGAAACAGATGATGAATTTATTTGCACTAAATGTCTTAGGCATTACGCGGCGATATTTTCGTATTAGACGGTGCAAGTTAATTATAAATGCTCGTTTTTCTACATTTTCAGCCATTATCCGTATTTATTCATTTGTGTGTATAATTACATCGTTTTTTCTAATTAGGGATTGTCCATAAACCACGTTACCGATTTGAGGGGGGAGGGGGTTATGTCAATTGTTCTACTACTATAAGCCTCTCATCTAAACTGTGCTTCATAGATTAATTTCTCATTAGTTCAGTAGTGATAATTAACAAAGAACAGTACATAACAAAACTTTTTCCTTCGCTGTGAACATCTACACTTAAATAGCTTCAATTTGAACCCTCCCCGAAGAATATCGGACCATTTTTAGGCTATGCTAAACTTGACACAAAAATCGTGCTTCATATTATATAATGCAGATTGCAGAAGATGATATTAATTTATAAAAATTCAAGACGACCCCTTAGGGATCGTCCATAAACTAAGTTACCAATTTTAAAGGGGGAGGGGGTCATGCCAAAAACTACAGTTAGTGACAGGTTGGCGGGGGGGGGGGGGGGGTCAGTGGAAGAAACATTAATATTTAGTACGTTTCTTGATGATAAATTTTAAGAAAGTTTGCGACTCTTGTGAAAGATGTCCCTGCAACGTTACAGTCCAATAATAACTTAGTATTTAAAAATTACTTCCATATTTTTAAATTAAGATCGAACAGAAATCTATTTTATCATGAATAATTTCATGCAAATGCAAAGTGAGCATGAAAAAAATTCAGATTTAAAAACAGACTTCTGAACTACCTCACTTTTCGGCTCATTAAAGACAAAAATAACCAAAAGAAAAAAGAGGGAGAAAAGACTTCGCACTCTTTCCCATATTCTCCCATTTTCCCCTTTTTAAAGAATACCTTTTTTTCATGTTTTCAAGAAATTTTTCCTTTTTCTTAATTTTTCGTTTAAATTTTATTTTTGGTTAAAAATTCTACTATTTGGTTGCTAATTTAATTATTTTGTTGAAAATGCTACTATTTTGTTAAAAACTCATAATTTCTGGTCAAAATTCAACAACTTGTTGAAAATCGTACTGCTTTGTTAAAAATGTATCTTTTTGGTTGCAGATTCTTTTCTTTGTTGGAAAATTTAACTATTTCGTTGAAAATTATTATTCTTTTTATTTTGTTGAGTATTCGTATTTTTTTTATTGGATTTAACTGTTTTTGATTAAAATTAAAATCTTGT
This sequence comes from Andricus curvator, assembly GCA_932195095.1. Lineage (NCBI taxonomy): Eukaryota > Metazoa > Arthropoda > Insecta > Hymenoptera > Cynipidae > Andricus > Andricus curvator. The sequence goes on along the minus strand of CAKNYM010053628.1, from coordinate 144,956 downwards.
TTGGTTAAAATATCATCAATTATACTTTTCGTTGAGAATTCATCTTTTTTTATTAAAAATTCAACTGCCTGGTTGAAAGTTGAACTGCTTTATTAAAAATTAACTTTTCTGTTTTTTTTTAACTGAAAATTTGATTATACCATTATTAGGTGAAAATTTATATTTTTAATTGATCTTTTCCATTTGAAAATTTAACTATTTTTTGAAAATTCATGTATTTTGTTGAGGATTCAACTATTTTGTTGAAAATTCTTCCTTTTCGGTTGAATTTAACTGTTTTTATTTCAAATTAAAGTAGTTTTTCGTTAAAATACCAGGTATTATTCAGTGTAGGTTTAAAAATTTAATTGTTTTGTGGAAAATTCATCTGTTTTGTTGCAAACTTGTCTTTTTGGGTGGAAAATTAATCTTCTTTTTTGATTATTCATCTTTTTTGCTGTGGATTCAACTATTTTGTTAAAAACTCATCATCTTTTTTGGTTCCATTTAACTGGAAAAAACATTAATTAATTCAATTGAAAATGTAACTATTCCATTATTGGTTGGAAACTTATATTTTTTAGTTGGAAATTAAACTATTTTGTAAAAAATTAAACTATTTATTTGAAAAATCAACTACTTGGTGGTAAATTAACGTTTGTGTTGAAGATTCATAGTGTCGGGTTGAAAATTCAACTTTTTTTGTAAAAAATTCAAGATTTTTATTGAAAAATTGTCTTTTTGTGTGGAAAATTAATCTTTTTTTATTTAATTTATCTTTCTGACTGTGGATTCAACTATTTTGTTACAAATTCGTCTTTTTTTGTTCAATTTAACTGGAACAAAATTAATTTTTTAAATTAATTTTTTGAACTGAAAATGTAACTATTCGATTATTGGTTGAAAACTTATCTTTTTTAGTTGGAAATTAAACTATTTTGTAAAAAACTAAACTATCTATTTGAAAAATTAACTACTTGGTGTAAAATTAACGTTTGTGTCTTTTTTGATCCGATTAAACTGGTAGAAAATTCTTCTTTTTTTTGTTGAAAATAATTTTTTAAACTGGAAATTTTTGCTTAAAAACTTTTTTTTTAAATTCAACTATGTGGTTGAAAATTCAACTATTTCGTTAGAAAATTCGACTATTTACTGTTGCGTGGAAAATACAACTGTTTTGTAGAAAATTCATGTGTTTTGTTAAAAATTCCTCTTTTTGTGTAGAAAATTAATCTTCTTTTTTGAAAATTGATCTTATTGGTTGTGAATTTAACTATTTTGTTAATAATTCGTTTTTTTTTATTCAAATCACATGGTAGAAAATTCAGTTATTTTTTTCAAAATGTAACTATTCCATTTTTGTTTGAAAAAATTATTATTTTGCACTTGAAAATTCATCTCTATTGATTCAAAATTACATTCTACTATCGGCGAGAAAATTCGAGTACTCTGGCTTTGAAATTAAAAAAGTAATTGAAGAAAAAATGGTAGCTCAATAAATTAAAAATCATTTTAAAGCTCAAAATATATATGCCAAAAAAATGTTATCGCTTACAGGCCCGAAAATCTTTTAAAAAATTAAGAAAATTTGACAGCTTTCAACGACCGTGAACTTTGGAACATAGATTTTTATTGAAAAAATAATAGGAAAAATTTGAAAAAATTCATGGTGGTACTTTAAACATTTCTAAACAAACTTTCGATGAAAAATTTGCAGAATATAACAAAGCATTCGTTTTTCGTTCAAAGTACCACCATGATTTTTTTTCAGATTTTTCTTATTATTTTTCAATAAAAAACTATGACCCAAAATTCACTGTTCTTGAAAGCTGCAAAATTTCCTTACTTTTCATCAGATTTTCGGGTGTGTAAGCTATGACATTTTTTTTGGCATATACGTTTTTGACTCATTAACGTGACATTTATTGACATTTAAAATTATCCTTTATTCATTGAGCTACTATTTTTTCTTTACTTACTTTTTTAACGAAAAAAATATCCAAAAATTGGTAACGTAGTTTATGCATGACCCTTAAGGTATGTATTTTTTGTTTTTGTTTTTTTAGGTGGATCTACTTATGCCTGGGGGTTGGAAAGTGATTTATGAAGTTATTCTTTAAGCTTTACCGCAACCGTGAGGTCTTCATTTTTCTCTGCCAGCTTGTCATTAATATATTTTTGTCTGAGAGTTGAAATGGTCTTTTAACTTTCGTTCCCATTCGTAGAAATGGACATCATTATGAAAATGATGCAGAGATTAAAATTCCTCAAACGATTTTGTTATTTATTATGTATTAAATATCAAGATTAACGATCTTAGCAAACAGTTTACTGAAAATTGTTTAATTTTTATACTAAATAATTCCTAATTTGTAATAAAATGGTTTCACTTTTAACTGAAAATGACTTTTAAATATGATATATGACAATTGCGAAAACGTGGAAGAGATCGCAAACTTCCGAGTGTCATGGGGTGCAGTAGAGAGCACTGCAATTAACTGAAGATATCGCAGTAATAAAGGCTCTGACATAAACATGACCTCAGTGAATTTCTACTTTTCTAGGATTCACTTATGTTGAGAAAATGAGCTTAAGGAATTTTTCACCTCCGAATCACATTTCCTTATGATTTAATTTTCTCTAATTGAACCTAACTGTTAAAAATTCATATAAATAAATAATTTTTAAAGGCCACTAATTTTCTGATATAATAATTTTTGTTGATCAGGAAATTAGGGCTTAAAAAATTCTTCGATCGGGTAATTAGGAGAAGAATTAATTGCTGGAAGAGGTGTAGGAAAATAATAAATTATTGGATAAGGAAATTGGGGGATCAGGGAAATAGGGAATAAATGCATTACTGGATCAGGGAATTAGTGTTTAGGATATTCTTTGACCAGGAAATTATTTCCTTTCTTGATGCCTCATAAATTTTTTTTTCTTACAGTCCTATTCCAGCAATTTATTCATCTCCTAATTCACTGATCCAGTAGTCTATCTAATTCCTTGATCCAGTAATGTATTCCCTGATCCAGAAATGTATTAATCTCCTAATTTTCTGATCCAACAATTTTACAACTCCTAATTCCCTAATTCAGCAGTGAATTTATTTCCTTATTCCCTGATCACATCATTTATTAATCCCCTAATTCCCTAATTCCCTAATTCAGTAATTTATTTATTCCTTTATTCCCTGATACCGTAATTTAATAATCCCCTAATTCCTTGATCCAGTAATGTATTTATTCCGTAGTTCCCGGATCCAATCATTTTTTTACTACACTCTCGTTCCAGTAATTTATTGATCTCTCAATTTCCTCGTCCCATAGTATATTTATCCCCTTTTTCCCAAATCCATAATTTATTAATACCCTAATTCAGTAATTTATTCAACTCTTAATTTTCTGATCCAGAAATTATCGTACTTCCAATTTCCTGATCCAGTTATGTATCCAACGATTTCCAAAACCCTGATTGCCTGTTCCAGTAATATAGTTATTCCCTTATTCACTAATGCCGCAATTTATGAATCCTTTCAGTCCCTGATTCAGATTTATTAAAACATTAATTCCCTAGTCAAGCAAATTTTCTAACCCCTAATTTCCTGATCCCTCAATTTCCTAGTCCAATCATTTTTTATTCCTTATTCCTTAATACCGCAATTTATCAATCTGCTAATTCCCTTACCCAGTAATTTTTCAGCACCTAATTTATTCAACTCTGAATTTTCTGATCCATCAAATTTCTGAATCCTACTTCTTTGATCCAGTAGTGTATTTGTTTCCTTATTACTTAATACTGTAATTTAATAATTCTCTAATTCAGTAATGTATTTATTTACAAATTCCCTTATACAGAAATTTATTGAGCTCCTAATTTCCTGATCCATCAAATTTTTAACCCCTAATTCCTTTTATTTATTTTTCCTATAGTCGTGTTGCATCAATGTTCCTGATTTCCTAATCCAGTAATTTCTTCAGCTCCTAATTTTTCTGATCTAATAATTTCCTTACTCCTAATTCCTTGATACAGCATTGTATTTCTTTCCTCAATCCCTGATCCCTTTATTCATTAATCCGAAAATTCCCTGATCCAGCAATTTCCTAACTCCTAATTTCCTGATCGAGTAATGTATCCCGCAATT
>CAKNYM010053628.1:90725-111181 GCA_932195095.1 Andricus curvator | reverse complement strand
ATTAATCCCCTAATCTCCTGCTCCAGCAAAGTACTAAACCCCTAATTCCCTGATCTAGCAAATTACTAATCCCCTAATTCCCTGATCCAAAATTTTGTTGATGTTCTAATTTCCAGATGAAGTAATTAATTTATTCCCTGATTTCAACATCCAGTAATTTAATAATCCCTTATTTTCCTGATCCAAAAATTAGTAATCCCCTAATTCCCTGATCCAAAATTTTGTTGATGCTATAATTTCCACATTAAATAATTAATTCAGCCCCTAATTTCTTGATCTAGAAATGTATTAATCTTTTATTTTCCTGATCTAAAAATTGATTGCCTAATCCGATGATCTAACAATTTATTGATCCCATAATTCCCTGATCTAACAAATTACTAATCCCCTAATTCCCTGATCTAATTTTTTTTTTGATGATATAATTTCCATATGAAGTAATTGGTTTATCCCCTGATTTTCTGACCCGATAATTAATTAATCCCCTATTTCCCTGATTCAGTAGTTTATTAGTTTTTTACTTTCTTGTCCATTATTTATCTCATTCCCCTAATTCCCGGATCCTAATAATTTATTCGGAATAAGCAACAATACCCTGGCAGCCTCTGATTTGATAAATTATTAAATTCCCGAATAATTAATTAATTAATTCAGTGATCTCCTGATGAGCTTCTAATAAATAGTTTCTGGAATATATAAATAATACTCGTAAGTTTGAAATTTATTCTTAGCTTTCCGAGGTTGAAATATACCGCTTTTACATTTTTATTTATATTGTGACGTATACAAATTTACAGGCAGCTAAATTTGAAGCCCAACCCTTCTCAAGGTTGGAGAACTTTCTTGACTTTTTTTTTCATTGTAAAAGAGACCTATCTCCTCTCTTTGACTTTCTCCGCTCACTCGGAGAGGCAGATATCAGACGTCGAGCTTCGGGCAGCGCACCCTCTAATTATGGCGCGATTTTCGTTATCGATCCTTCGATCGTTCTTTTCCAGAGCTTAGTAGTCAGTCTTGGTTAAAATTATCCACGAAGGAATCCGTCTTCCTAATCGGTCATGTAGAGGTAATAAACAAAATACAAATTTACGTTCTTTGACCCCCAAGTATATAAACTTTTTAAAAAGTGGCTACGTGTACGGAAATTTCGGTACAAGTAGCCGGAGTTTTTCGGTACGAATAGGGGAATAAAAGGGGAATTTTCGGTACAAATTTTTTCGGTATGTTTAGAAGTAGACTCTTCTTTAAAAAATGTTCTCTTATTATTTATCTTTTATACCCATATTTTTAATAACAATTTTCCACCCACCTTGTTTTGATCTAAACCCACGACCTGCGTGAGCGTTTTTCGTGAAAATCACAAAAAGCAGCAAAAGTAGAATTTTCCTAGTAATCGACATTTTATTTCTTTCCTTCCACTCACTTTTCCAAAAAAGAACACTGAGCCACTCACAAATAGAAAATTTCTTTCATAATTTTCTCTTCAATTTCAATAATTGGACACTCATCACCAATCACTAATTTTCACTAAATGTTCCTATGATAAATTCACTGGGCAAATTAACTAGACACTCGAAAACTCAAATCCAAAAAGTCGACTGCCATTTTTTTCGTTCGTTAATTAAACGGGGGTTAAAATAGTGTTAATGATTATTTTGAAGTAATATTGAATTTTTGTTATGAGAATTGATTTGTAATTAGGGTTTGAGGATTATAAAAAAAGGTTTTGTTGGGACCGGTTTAAATTTAAAAATCGCGAAACCTCGTGGCGCGAAGATTCAAAAAAGGACGGATATTAGTCGGACCGAGAAGAGACGAACACGCGCGCGATGTAAACGCCGCGAGCGAACTAAACCAGAGAGAACTCTGGTGATTCGAACTGCCGACGGAACCGACACCTCCAGCATCCAACCCCCTCCCGTTCACCAATCCGGCCGCCCCCAACCTGACAGGTAAACGAGACGAGCTACCTGTTCGAAACGGATGGGAGAACAATGCCCAAAATTCAAAGAGACCGAAAATAATGAAATGAGGTACGTTACGTAAGATGCAATAGAAAAGATATTGATGGTTCTTATTAATTATATTAATAATTCTATTCAATCTATTTATTAAAAAGCGCATGGCGCCATTTTCGATTATTTCTCGAACCATCTCGAAATAACTCGAAACAATCTGGAACTATTGTTCCAATAATAATAATAATAATCAATATAAGAAAGGTGTCCAGCATTTTGATATACAACATGCAATTTGTAGATTTTTGAAGATTTTAAAAATGAAGAAACTTTTTAAGAATTTAAAAAGGTTTCAATATAATACAAAAAAAATTTAATTCCTGGGGAATTTTTAAATAATTCTTAATTTGTTTTCAATTTTAAGAGAAAAATGACAATGATTTCAAAACATTTTTAATTATTTCTTAAAATTTCGGAAAAGAATATAGACGATTTTAAAGGCAAATTTTTCTATTAACAAGATTACAAAGATTTATAAAAAATCCGATCAAGTTTAACAAACATTCAAAAGTTTAAAAAAAATTAAATATTAATTTAAAACTTGAAACATTTCAAAACAGTTTGAAAAAACGCACATTTTTGAATATTTTGAAATAAACATTTCTTAAAATTCCTGGCAAAATTTAAACTGACTTTTTATTTTGAAAATAAATTTTAAGAGAAAATTGACCAAAATTTCAAAAGATTTTACATTTTTTTCCAAAATTCCGAAAAAAATGGGAAAGATTTTGAAGAAAAATCTTTCAATTAGCAAGATTATAAAGATTTATAAAAAATGCGAGTAAGTTTAAGGCATTTCGCAATTTCAAAAAAATTCAAAATTAATTTAAAAGTTGGAAATATTTCAAAAGTTTTTAAAAAATGTACATTTTTGTATATTGGAAAAAAATTTTTGAAACTCCTTAAGGATTTTGAATGGATTCACGATAATAAAAAAATCTTAGAATTCATTGGAAAATTTGCACTGATTTTTTATTTTGAATAATTAATTTTAAGAACATTTTAAAAGATGACAAACGATTTTAAAGGATTAAAAAAAGATTTCTAAAATTGTCATAACAGATTCTGGAAGATTTTAAGGCAATTTTTGTAATTTTTCAGAATTTTAAGAAAATTTTTGAAAAACTTCGAATAATTTTAAAAGATATTTAGAAGGTTTAAAAGTTTTGGAAATAGTTGAAAAAAATAATTTGAAATTTGAAAATATTTCAAAAAATTTTAACAAAATGTACATTTTTAAAGATTTCAAAGAAAAATTTGAAGCTTTTTAAGAAGTTTAAAAGGCTTCAAGAAAATAAAAAAAACTTTTTTAAAATTCCTGGGAAAATTTAAACTTATTTTTTATTTTTAAAATAAATTTTAAGAGAAAATTGACAAAGATTTCAAAAGATTTTAAATTATTTTCTAAAATTTCGGAAAAGAATGGAAAATATTTTCAAGCTAAATCTTTCCATTAGCAAGATTGCAACATTTTATACAACATTTGAAAAAAAATACTAAAAGATTTCACGATAATAAAAAATATTTCTTATAATTCATGAGATAATTTAAACTGATTTTTTATTTTTTTTAATTAATTTTAAGATAATATATTTTTTTAAATGTTTAACATTTGATGAGATTTCTAAAATATTGTCAAAACAGAATCTGGAAGATTTGAAGGCAAGTTTTTCAATTTTTCAGAATTTCAAGAAAAATTTTGGAAGAATTTGAAGAATTTCAAAAGATATTTGGGACGTTTAAAGGTTTTTAAAATTGTTAAAAATTAAAAAATGATTTTAAGTTGCAAAAGATTTAAAAAAATGTTAAACAAAATGTAAATTTTTGAAAATTTCGAAGCTTTTTAAGAAGTCTGAGAGGTTTCAAGAAAATAAAAAAATTTCTTGAGATTCCTGCGAAAATTTGAAATTACTTTTTATTTTAAAAAATTAATCTAAACAAAAAATTTGAAATAGAGTCAAAATATTTCAAATTATTATTATAAATTCAAAATATTTCTACAAATTCCGAAAATATCTGGAAGATTGAGGGGCAATTTTTTTAATTTTAAAAGATTTTTCAAAATTTTAGGAATATTTCGAATCAGTTTAAGAGATATTTATCTTCAAAAATTCTAAGAGTCCTAAATATCTTTCAAACTGATTCGAGTTTTTCTTAAAAATTTCCAAAATCCTGAAAAATAAAACATTATACTTTTTCGACATATCTGGAAGCTTCAACAAAATTTTGAAATTTCTCAAGAATCTTAAGAAAATTATATATTTATTGAACTTTAAAAACAAATGAACAAATAAAGTTAAAAAAGAAATGTTTATTCGTAATTTCTAATTTGTATTCTAAATTATTTATCCCCTAAAATAATAATTTAGATGACATTTTTTTTCTTTCATGACTGAAAAATCTTTTTTAATCAAAAATTGAACTCTTTGGTTGAAACTTCGTCTTTTTCGTTTGAAAATTAACCTGTTTTTGTTGTGGATTCCACTATTTTGATGAAAATTTGTCTTTTCCGCTTAAAAATGTAACTGCTTGAAAATTAATCTTTTTCGGTCGAGGGCGCAACAGCTTTGTCAAAAATTCATTTTTGTAAATAAAAATACATCATTTTAGTTAAAAATTCATCTTTTTCGGTTGACAATGTCACTATTTCGTTTAAAATTCGTCTTTTTTGGTAGAAAATTGATCTATTTCGTTGAAAATTCATATTTTGATATTAAAAAATTGTACTTTTTTGTAGAAAATTCATCTCTTTTTGACAAAAGTAATCTTCTATGGTTAAAAATCCAACTGGTAATTTTTTTTGTTGAGGATTCAGCTATTTTCTTGAAAATTTGTTTTTTTTTGGCATGAATTCAAATATATTTCTTATTTAAAATTAAAATCTTTTTTTGTTGAAATATCATTTATGTTATCTAAATAATTGTAATGATAATTAATATTCAATAATTTATTAATAATAATAATAATAATCAATGGAACAAAGGACTTCAACATTTTTAAATACAAAATTTAATTTTTTCCTTTTGAGAAATATAAAATAGGATCCAAGTATCTGTTAAATGCTGATGTTTTCCTAATTTTTTAATTACAAATCATTTAAACACATTACAATTTTCAACAGTTCAGAAAAATTTGTTAAATTTATTTCAAATTCTTGATTCAAATTTTTGATTTAAAAAATTTGTATCGTTGATCCACAAAATTAAACACCTCTTTCGAGATTTCTAAAAACATGCATGCGCGCGCGTAGCGCGCTTTTGCTACTTGTCCTATATTAAAAAGCGCATGGCGCCATTTTCGATTTTTTCTCGAACCATTTCGAAATTACTCGAAACAATTTAAAACTATTGTTGTCCGGAAACTCGTATTTATGATTGGATGAAGCTGTCGTTCCTTTTTCCCCGTTTAAATCAAAATTCTGCAAACTTCAGGTTTATGAAAAATGTAAGGTTATCTAAATAATATATTCAATACTAATAATAATAAGCAAGGAAACAAAGGTGCTCAGCACTTTGATATAAAAAATGTAAAGTGTAACTTTCTGAAAATTTCTAAAAAAAGCTTTCTAAGAATTTTCAAATTTTTCACAGGAGAATGAAAGTGATTTCTTAAATTTGTTGGGAATATTTTAACTGTTTTTTATTTGAAAAAATAAATTTTAAGCGAAACTGACAAAGGTTTCAAAAAATCTTGAACTATTTCTTAAAACTTCGAAAAACAATGTGACCGGTTTTAAAGCCAACTTTTTCAATTAACAAGATTACAAAGTTTTATCAAAAATTCAATTAAGTTTAGGTTTAATTTAAGTTTTAAGAAGATTGAAAATTAATTAAAAATTTGAAAATATTCCAAAAAAGTTAGAAAAAACGTACATTTTTGAATATTTGGAAATACAAATTTTGAAGTTTTTTAAAGATTTTGAAAGGATTCACGATAATACGAACATTTCTTAAATTTCCTTGGATAATTTAAACTGATTTTTTATCTTCAAAAATAAATTTTTAGAGAAAATTCACAAATATTTCAAAACATTTTAAATTATTTCCTAAAATTTCGAAAAAGAATGTGGACGATTTTAATTCGAGTAAGTTTAAGAGATATTCAGAAGTTTTTGAAAGATTAAAAAGTAATTTAAAATTTGAAAGCATCACGAAAGCTACATTTATGAATATTTGGAAATAAAATTTTTGAATCTTCTTAAGGATTTAGCAAGTTTTCACAATATTAACAAATTTTTCTTCAAATTCATGGGATAATTAAAACGGACTTTTTATTTTGAAAAAATAATTCTCAGAGAATATTTTTAAAAACTTTAAAACATTTTAAAAGATTTCCAAAATTGTCAAAACAGAATCTGGAAGATTTGAAAACAATTTTCTTCATTTTTGAGGATTTTAAGAAAATTTTTAGAAAAATTCGAATAGTTTTTCAAGATATTTAGAAGGTCAAGAATCTAGAAGATTTAAGGGCAATTTTTTTTAATGTTCCAGGATTTTTCAAAGTTTTATGAATTATTCGAGTCAGTTTAAAATATATTCATTTTCAAAACTTCTAAAAGCCCTAAATATCATTTAAACTGACTCGAAGTTTTACTAAGATCTTGCAAAATCCTGTAAAATAAAAAATTATACTTTTTCGACATACATATCTCAAATCTTCCAAAATCTTTTTGAATTTTCTTCAAGAATCTTACGAAAATGATATTTCTATAACCTTAAAAACAAATTAAAAATTAATCCTAAAAAAGAAATATTCTTTCGAAATTTGTAGTTTGTAATAAAAAGTATTTATCCCCTCAAAATGTAATTTGAATAAATTTATTTTCTTGACTAAAAAACTTTTTTTAGTTAAAAATTTAACTATTTGATTGAAAATTCGTCTTTCTGGTTTGAAAATGCATCTGCCTTGGTTGAGAATTCCACTGTTTTTTTTTTTCGTCTTTTTCGTCTAAAAATGCAACTTATTGAAAATTAATTTTTTTCAGTTGAGGATTCAACTATTTTGTTAAAAATTCATTTTTTATTAAAGATTCATCATTTTAGTCAAAAATTGGTCTCCTTGATTGACAATGTAATTTTGTTAATTATTCCGAATTTTAAGAAAAAATTTGGAAAAATTCGAATAAAATAATCTATTGGATTAGTCAAATTTAAAATAAAATGTAAATTTAGGAAGACTTCAAAAAGGAATTCAAAGCTTTTTAAGAAGTTTGAAAGGCTTCAAGGAAATAAACAAAAAACTTTTATTGAGATTTCTGGGAAAACTGTTAATTACTTTTTATTTTGACGAATTACTTCTTAAAGGAAAATTAAAAAGGTATTAAAAAATTTCAAAAGATTTCTACTTTCGAAAATACCTGGAAGATTTAAGGACAATTTTTTCAATTTTGAGATATTTTAAAAAATTTTAGGAATAGTTCGAGTCACTTTAATAGTTATTTGTGATACAAGTGCGCAAAATAGTTGATTGTGTGCGAGTCTGAATTTTGCAGCATAAGCCGGAGGCTCGAAGCTAGCTCGAGTTAGGAGGAGGTAACGAAAAATACTAATGCTATATTGCATAGAGTGGAGTAAAGAAATTTTTTTGAAAAACAAACTTAAAAAAAAAATGTAAAAAAAATTTTTTTTGAAATGTTTGAAAAAAAAAATGTTGGAAAAAAATTTTGTGACGAAAAATGTTTGAAAAAAAAATTTGGAAACAAAAAAATTGTTTGAAAAAAATTTGTTGGAAAGAAAATTATTTGAAAAAAATTTGTTGGAAAAAATGTTGGCATTTATGCTTATTTGCCGGGGGTGGGGGGGGGGGGGGCTACGAAACCCTAAAAACAAAACTTGAATCATTAAAACATTTGTTCAAGTTAAATCTAAATTTATTTCAAGAAGATACCAACACCAGTGTTTAAAGCTACCTACGCCAGTGTCTAAAGTACCTCATCTCGAAAATGCGCATGCGCAACTTTTTCACCAGTGCCTAAAGTAAGCCATCTTCAAACTGCGCATGCGCGAACATTATTCGCACACAGTCTGCTCAAATAAGGTCCTTTAGGCACAATTTAGAAGCATGAAAACGTCAACTTTAGAGGTGGGTGTTGCAAAAAATATATTTATCTTCCAAACTTCTAAAAGTCCTAAATATCTTTTAAGCTGACTCGAATTTTTCCTAAAATTTTACAAAATCTAAAAATAAAAAAAGTATAGTTTATTTGACATATCTGAAATATTTAAAAAATTTGAATTTTCTCATGAATCTTAGGAAAATTATATATTTACTTAACCTTCCAAATAAATAAACAAATAAACATAAAAAATAAATATTTATTTGAAATTTGTGTTTTGTATTCAAAACCATTTATCTTCACAAATTATAATTTGTGTGATTTTTTTTTCTCTCCTGACTGAAAAACTTTCTTTGGTTCAAAATTGAATTATTTGGTTGAAAATTCGTTTTACTGGTTTAAAAATTAATCGGTTTTTGTTGAGAATTTCACTATTTTGTTAAAAATCCTTATTTTTAGTTAAAAATGCAACTGGTGAAAATGATATTTTTTTTTGTTTAGGATTCAGATATTTTGTTAAAAATTTCACTTCATTAGGATAAATTCAACTATTTTATTATTTGAAATTGAAATCTTTTTTTGTTGAAATATCATCTATGTTTTTCATATAAAGTCAATTAAAATATAAATCTACGTTTTTAATATTTAAATTAACCTGGCGATTTTATTTAAAACTTAAAAAAGGGTTTTCAACTTATTTTAATGTTATTCGGTATTTTTTCATTGCTGAATTTTGTAAAAATGATAAATGTCAATCTGTTTTCGTAATCAAAACAGTATACATCAGTACGCGCGCGTAGCGCGCTTTTGCTACTTGTCCTATATTAAAAAGCGCATGGCGCCATTTTCGATTATTTCTCAAACCATCTCGAAATAACTCGAAACAATTTTAAACTATTGTTGTCCGGAAACTCTTATTTATGATTGGTTGGAGCTGTCGTTCGTTTTTCTCGTTTAAAATAAAAAGTCTGTAAACTTCAGGCTTATGAGAAATGCAAGTTTATTAAAATGATATATTTAATAATAATAATCAATGGAACAAAGGTGCCCAGGGCTTTGATATAAAAAATGTAATGTGTAGATTTTTGAAGATTTCTAAAAAAAGAAAAGAAAATTTATAAACACTGGAAAACATTTTAAATTATTTCTTGAAATTTCGAAAAATAATAGGGACGATTTAAAAGAGACATTTTTTATTAGCGAGATTATAAATTTTTATGAAAAAATTCGATCAAATTTAAGAGACATTTAGAAGTTTTAATAAGATTCAAAATTAATTTAAACTTGAAAACATTTCAAAGAAGTTAGAAAAAAACTTACATTTTTCAATATTTGGAAATAAAAAATGTTGATGCTTCTAAAAGATTTTGAAAGGTTTCACGATAATAAAGAAATTTCTTAAAATTCCTGGGAAAATTTAAACTGATTTTTTATTTAGAAAAATAAATTTAAAGAGAAAATTGACATCGATTTTTTACAACATTTTAAATTATTTACTAAAATTTCGAAAAAAATAGGGACGATTTTTAAGCCAATTTTTTCAATTAACAAGATTATACAATTTTATAAAAAAATTTGATCAAGTTTAACAGACGTTTAGAAGTTTTAAAAAGAGTCAAAATTAACTAAAAACTTAAAAAGATTTTTAAAAGTTAAAAAAATGTACATTTTTGAATATTTGTAAATAAAAATGTTGAAGCTTCTGAAGCATTCAGAAAGGTTTCACGATAATACAAAATATTTTAAAAAATTCATGATATAATTAAAAAAAAATTTATTTAGAAAAAAATTAATTTTAAGAGAAAATTGATACCGAATCCACAACATTTCAAATTATTTCCGAAAATTTCTATAAAGAATATGAACGATTTTAAAGCCAATTTTTTCAATTAGCAAGATTAAAAAGTTTTATAAAAAGATTCTTAAAAAGTTAAAATAAATGTACATTTTTGAATATTTGTAAACAAAAATGTTGCAGCTTCTGAAGCATTTAGAAAGGTTTCACGATAATACAAAATATTTTTGAAAATTCACGGGATAATTTAAACTTATTTTTTATTTTGAAAAATTAATTTTAAGAGAATATTTAAAAAGACTTTAAATTATTTCAAAAGATTTCCAAAATTGTCAAAAAAGATTCTGGAAGATTTGAAGGCATTTTTTTCTACTTTTCAGAATGTTAAGAAAATTGTTGGAAAAATTCAAATAATTTTCAAAAATATTTAGAAGTTTTGAATGTTTTAGAAATGATTAAAAAATATGAAATTTGAAAAGATTTTAAATTATTTTCTAAAATTTCGAAAAAGAATGGGCAAGATTTTCATGCAGAATCTTTTAATTAGCAAAATTACAAAGATTTATGAAAAATTCGATCAGGTTTAAGAGACATTTAGAAGTTTTAAAAATATTCAAAATTAATTCAAAACTTAAAAATATTTCAAAAAGGTATGTTTTAAAAAAAATTACATATTTGAATATTGGGAAATAAAAATTTGAAGCTTCTTAAAGATTTTGAAAGGTTTTACGTTAATAAAAAAATGTCTTAAAATTCCTGGGACAATTTGAAGTGATTTTTTATTTTGAAAAATCAATTTTAAGGGAAAATTGACGAATATTTTGAAACATTTTTATTTATTTCCTAAAATTTCGAAAAAGAACATGGACAATTTTAAAGAAAAAATGTTCAATTAGCAAGATTACAAAGTTTTATTAAAAATTTGAAACAAACAAATTTTGAAAGGTTTCACGATAATAACAAATATTTCTTAAAATTCATTAGATAATTTAAAATTATTTTTTATTTTGAAAAATTAATTTCGAGAGAATATTTGAAAAGAATTTAAAACATTTCAAAAGATTTTCAAAATTTATTGTCAAATCAGAATCTCGAAGATTCGAAGGCAAGTTTTTTAATTTTTCAGAATTTCAAAAAAAATGTTGGAAAAATTCTAAGAATTTTCAAATATTTTTCGAAGGTTTGAAAGTTTGGAAAATGGTTAAGAAATGATTTCAAGTTTAAAAAGGCTTCCCAAATTTTCAAACAAAATGTAAATTTTGAAAGATTTCGAAAAAAATTTCAGATTATTTTAAGAAGTTTGAAAGGCTTCTAGAAAATAAAAAACTTTCTTGAGATTTCAGGGAAAATTTTTCATGACTTTTTACTTTGAAAAATTAATTTTTAAAGAAAACTTGACAAAGTATCAAAACGTTCCAAAATATTTCTACAAATTTCGAAAATATTTGGAAGATTTAAGGGCAATTTTTTTAATTTTGAAAGATTTTTCTAAATTTTAGGAATATTTCAACTCAGTTTAAGAAATATTAATCTATCGAACTTCTATATCTTTTAAACTGAGTCAAATTTTTCCTTAACATTTTCAAAAACCCTGACAAATACAAAATTATGCTTTTTTGACATAAATGAAATCTTAAAAAAAAAAGTTGAAAATTTGTCTTCTCCGGTTAAAAATTCAACTAATTGAAAAGTAATCCTTTTTTTAAATCTGTTTTGGGTGCAATATCATTTATGTTATCTTAATAATATATTCAATAATTTAATAATGATAATAATCAATGGAACAAAGCTCGTCAACAATTTTAAATTCAAAATGTAATATTGTTTTCCGTTGAAGAAATTTAACATAAAATCCAAGGATCTGTTAATTTCTAAAGTTTTCCTAATTATTTAGTTACAAATATTTTAAACACATTGCAATTTTCAAGAGTTCAGAAAAATTTGTTAAAATTATTTAAAATTTTTTTATTGTTGATCCACAAAATTAAACATTTCTTTCGAGATTTAGAAAAACAGACATGCGCGCGCGTAGCGCGCTTTAGCTACTTGTCCAATTATTTATTTTCGATTAATTCTCGAACATTCTCGAAATTACTCGAAACTATTTGAAACTATTGTTTTTAAAAGGTTTCAAGATAATAAAAAAATTTCTTAAAATTCCTGGGAAAATGTAAAATTGGCAAAGATTTCAACAGATTTTAAATTATTTTCTAAAATTCCGAAAAAGAATGTGAAAAATTTTCAAGCAAAATCTTTCATTTAGCAAGATTACAAAGAATCATAAAAAATGCGAATAGGTTTAAGACATTTCGAAATTTTAAAAATGTTCGAAATTAATTTGAAAGTTGAAAATATTTTATTCATGGGAAAATTTGAACTGATTTTTTGTTTGAAAAAGTAATTTTGAGAGAACATTTAAAAACATTTTAAAAGATGACAACAGATTTTAAAAGATTTCTAAAATCTTCATAACAGATTCTGAAAAATTTTGAGCAATTTTTGTAATTTTTCAGAATTTTCAGAAAATTTTTGGAAAAATTCGAATAACTTCAAAAGATATTTAGAACGTTTAGAAGTTTTGGAAATAGTTGGAAAGTAATTAAAAATTAGAAAATATTAAAAAAATTTATAACAAAATGTAAATTTTTGAAGATTTGGAAAAAAATTTCGAAGCTTCTTATGAATTTTAAGAGGCTTCAAGAAAATAACAAAATTCTTTACTATTCCTGGGACAATTTAAACTGAATTTTTATTTTGAAACTAAATTTAAAGACAAAATTGACAAAGATTTCAAAAGATTTTAAATTATTTTCTGAAATTTCGAAAAAGAATGGCAAAGATTTTTAAGAAAAATCTTCCGATTAGGAAGATTAAAACATTTTATAAAAAATTTGAAAAAAAATTTCAAAAGGTTTCACGAAAATAAAAAATATTTCTCATAATTCATGGGATAGTTTTAACTGATTTTCTATTTAAGACAATTAATTTTAAGACAATATTTAAAAAAAATTTAATATTTTAAAAGATTTCTAAAATAGTCAAAATAGGATCTGGAAGATTTGTAGGCAAGTTTTTTAATTTTTCAGAATTTCAAGAAAAACTTTGAAGAATTCGAAGAATTTTAAAAGATATTTAGAAGGTTTAAAAGTTTTGAAAATGGCGAAAAAATGATTTTAACTTTGGAAAATATTTCCAAAAATTTTAAACAAAATCTGAATTTTTGAAGATATCGAAATAAAAAATTTTTAAGCTTCAAGAAAATAAAAAAAAACTTTCTTAAAATTCATGGGTAAATTTAAACTGATTTTTTATTTTGAAAATAAATTTAAAGAGAATATTGACAAAGATTTTAAAATTTTAAAATCATTTTTGAAAATTTCAAAAAATCTTTCCATTAGCAAGATTTAATAATTAAAAGAAAAATTTCAAAAGGTTTCACGATAATATCAAATATTTCATATAATTCATGGGATAATTTAAACTGTTTTTCTATTTTGAAAAATTAATTTTAAGATAATATTTAAACAAAGTTTTAACATTTCAAAAGATTTCCAAAATTGTCAAAACAGAATCTGGAAGATTTGAAGGCAAGTTTTTTAATTTTTCAGAACTTCAAGAAAAACTTTGCAAGAATTTTAAAAGATATTTAGAAGGCTTAAAAGTTTTGAAAATGGTTAAAAAATGATTTTAAGTTTGGAAAGATTTTCAAACATTTTTAAACAAAATGTAAATTGAAGATTTCCAAAAAAAATTCGAATCTTTTTAAGAAGTTTGAGAGGTTTCAAGAAAATAAAAAAATTTCTTGAGATTCCTGGGAAAATTTGTAATTACTTTTTATTTTGAAAAATTATTTTAAAAGAAAATTTGAAAAAGTTCTGAAATATTTCAAAATATTATTATAATTTCAAAATATTTCTACAAATTTCGAAAATATGTGTCAGATTTAAGGGCAATTTTTTTAATTTTGAAAGATTTTTCGAAATTTTAGGAAAAGTTCGAGTCAGTTTAAGAGATATTTATTTTCCAAACTTTTAAAAGTCCTAAATATCTTTCAACTGACTCGAATTTTTCCCACAATTTTTCAAAATCCTGAAAAAATAAAAAATTATACTTTTTCGATATATCTGAAAACTTCAAAAAAATTGGGAATTTTCTAAAGAATCTTAGGAAAATGATATATTTATTCAACTTTAAAAACAAATGAGCAAATAAACTTAAAAAATAAATGTTTGTTCGAAATTTTTATTTTGTATTTTAAATTATTTATCCCCCAAAAATAATAATTTGAGTGAATCTTTTTTTCTTTCATGACTGAAAAAAGTGAGGTAAAATTTGAACTATTTAGTTGAAAATTCGTCTTTTTGAATTGATAATTAATCTGTTTTTATTGTGGATTTCACTATTTTGTCGAAAACTTGTGTTTCCTAGTAAAAAATGCAACTGATTGAAAATTAACCTTTTTTGGTTGACAATGTCACTATTTCATTGAAAATTCGTATTTTTTTTGTAGAAAATTCATCTATTTCATTAGAAATTCATATTTTCGTGTCAAAAAATTGAACTGTTTTGTGACAAATTTGTCTCTTCTTTAAAAAACTTAATCTTTTTTTGGTTAAAAATGCAATTGGTAAAAATTAATTGTTTTTTGTTGGGGATTCAGCTATTTTGTTGAAAATTTATCTTTTTTGGCATGAATTCAACTATTTTTAATTTAAAATTAAAATATTTTTTGGTTTCAATGTCATTTATGTTTTCTCAATAATATATTCAATAATTTAATGATAATAATAATAATAATAATTTTGACACTTTGAAATACAAAAGTTAATGTTTTCGATTCAAGAAATATAAGGTAGAAAAGTATCTGTTAATTGCTAAAATTTGCCGAAATCTTTAGTTACAAATATTTTAAGCACATTACAATTTCCAAGAGTTCAGAACAACGTGTTTTCAAGCAGCCCAGCAAGAAAAGAAAAAAGCGCACAAGAGAACATTAAACATGACAGGTCTTAGCGATGAGGAGAGAAATAGACTCGAAAATGATTACAAAGACAAAAAGAGGAAAGTTAAACGACTAGTCAAGGAGAGTAAAGAAAAAATCAGAACAGAAGAAGAGAGGAAAATACAAAACAGCTTTGAAGTAATTATGAAACTATTATTTAAACTGATAAAAGAAAGTAAAAGTACAGAGTTTGTCAGCATGAGAAACAGCAAAGGTGAAATGCTATATGATATAGACGGGATAGTAGACGCTTTAACAGACTCATTTAAAGAATTATTAGGAGGTGAAGATATAGGGCAACAGAACTGCGACATAGAACATAATGCATTAGAAAACCCAATTGAAAAAGTATGTGTCACTGAGGTCAAAAACATAATAAAGAACTTGAAAAACGGTAAGGCTGCTGGTGTAGATAGTATCAGCGCTGAAATGCTTAAATACGGTGGCGAGTACATACCTCACAGGTTGTGCGAATTGATAAATTTATGTATCGAGACGGGGAAAGTCCCAGACGATTGGAGAAAAGCGATTATCGTACCAATATATAAAAGAAAGGGAGATAAAAGCAACTGCAATCATTAGAGAGGTATCAGCTTATTAAGTACCGTAAGTAAAATATACTCAAAAATACTCATTCGTAGGGTAATGAAAATTACAGAAGAAAAGATATGGGAAGTCCATAGTGGATTTATACAGAAAAAAGCTTAAGAGTAGGAAAGAAAGTTCTCTGTGCATTTGTTGACCTAGAATAAGCATTTGACAAGGTAAATAGAAGTAAACTTTGGGAAGTCCTTAAAGAGTACGGAGTCAATGGATGGCTCCTACAAGTAATAAAATCAATATATACAGGTAGTAAAGCGAGTGTAAGAGTAAATGGGAAACTGAGTGACTGGTTCGATATTATGCAAGGCGTGAAACAAGGGTGCGTTATGTTTTCATGGCTATTTATCATATTTATGGATAAGTGTCTAAGAATGGCCCTCTTCGAAGAAGAAGGTGTAGATCTCGAAACAGTGAAGGTACGTGGGTTAGCTTTCGCAGATGACAAGATTGTTATGGCAGAATCAGTCGAGGACTTGCAAAGAATGTTGAATAAACATAATACAAGCATGAAGAACATGGACCTCAAAATAAACGTAAATAAAACAAAAATTACGCTGTTTGAGGGAAAATGTGAAAAAACAATATGCAACATTGTCCTAAATGATGAGAGATTAGAACAAGTTGACAAGTACGTATATCTGGGTAGCCAATTCACTAGCGAAAGAAAAATAGATGGGGAGTTAGATAGGCGCATAAATAAGGGTAAGCAGGTTATCGGTACAGCAGGGTCCATCCTAACAAATAAAAACATATCAAAAAAAGCTAAAATGGCCATACATAATGCTATATTCGTACCGACTGTACTATACGGTAGCAAGACATGGACCTGTCAAGAAAAGGACAGGAGTAAAATTAACGCGATTGGCATGAAACCTCTTCGCACAATATGCCGAAAAACACTGATGGACAAGGTCCGAAACGAGATAATCCTCAAAGAATGTGGTGCAAAAGATACAATAGTTGACACATGGGAAAGAAATCAGTTAAGATGGTTCGGACATGTTGAAAGAATGAATGATGAACGACTAAACAAACAAGTGTATAAAGGTAAAGTAAATGGCAGAATGCCCAGAGGTAGACCGCCAAACGAATGGTTAGAATCTGTGAATGAGACACTAATCCGAAGAGACATAAGAAGCCATAGAAAGAGGAGAGCTTGCATTAAAAAATGCATGGACGTGAAGGAAGCTAGAGTAGTATGCCAGGACAGAAAAGTGTGGCGACAAATAGTTTGTAAACAGAGTGACAATAGAGTGAATGACGCCTGAAACAAAGACCTTGGATACTAAACGGGTCCAAGTGGAGAACCACACATAACAATTTTGTGAGGCTCTTCACTTAAGGTGATCGCTAGAGAGATTGATCAGCAACCTGGGTCGGAGCAGTGTTGCGGAATGAACGTGTCATTTGAATAAATAACACGAGAATTCCAGATCAATCTAAAATATCTATTCTTAACACCTATATACATATCTACCTTATACCTATATACCCACCATACACACTACTATTTTCCAACCGAGCAAGTCACGCCTACCCCGAAAGGGAAATGGCTTAATGGTACAATAATAATAATAGTACATACGCGCGCGTAGCGCGCTTTTGCTACTTGTCCAATTATTGAAAAGCGCATGACGCCATTTTCGATTATTTCTCGAACCATCTCGAAATTACTCGAACAATTTGAAACTATTGTTGTCGGGAAACTCGCGTTCATGATTGGATGAAGCTATCGTTCCTTTTTCCCATTTAAAATAAAAAGTCTGCAAGCTTCAGGCCTATGAGAAATGCAAGGTTATCTAAATAATATATTCAATAACAATAATAATTAATGGAACAAATGTGCCCAGCACTCTGATATAAAAAAAAGTAATGTGTCGATTTTTAAAGATTTATAAAAAAGAAGCTTTTTGAAATTTTCAAAATGTTTCAAGAGAATGAAAATATTTCTTTAAATTCCTGGGAAAATTTGAACTGATTGTTTAATTGAAAAAATAAATTCTAAGACAAAATTGACAAAGATTTCAAAACATTTTTAATTAT
Organism: Andricus curvator; assembly: GCA_932195095.1. NCBI lineage: Eukaryota > Metazoa > Arthropoda > Insecta > Hymenoptera > Cynipidae > Andricus > Andricus curvator. The sequence continues at coordinate 93,665 of CAKNYM010053628.1, read as the reverse complement.
TTCCTGAAATTTCTAAAAAGAATATGGACGATTTTGAAGCAAAAATGTCCAGTTAGCAAGATTACAAAGTTTTATAATAAATTCTATCAAGATTAAAAGACATTTAGAAGTTTTGAAAAGATTCGAAATTAATTGAAAATTTGGAAATATTTTTAAAAAGTTAGTAAAAACTTATATTTGTGAATATTTGGAAATGGAAATTTTTAAGCTTCTTAAAGATTTTGAAAGGTTTCACGATAGTAAAAAAAATTGCTAAAATTTCTGGCAAAATTTATACTGATTTTTTATTTGGAAAAATGGATTTCAAGAGAAAATTAACACAGATTTCAAGACATCTTGAATTGCTTTATAAAATTTCCAAAATTAATATGGACGATTTTAAAAACAAAATTTTTCAATTGGCAAGATTACAAGGTTTTAAAAAAAAACTTCGATCAAGTTCAATAGACATTTAGCAGTTTTGAAAAGATTCAAAATTAATTAAAAATGTGAAGATTTTTTAAATGTTAAAAAAATGAACATTTTTGAATATTTGTAAATCAAAATTTTGAAGCTTGTAAAGCATTTTGAAAGATTTCACAATAAAAAATTGCTTAAAATTCCTGAAAAAATGTATATCAATTTTTTCTTTTGAAAAATGAAATTTAAGAGAAAATTTAAAAAGATTTCAAAAGAATTCTAAAATTGTCAAAACAGAATCTGGAAGATTTGAAGGCAATTTTTTTTCGGAATTTTAAGACCATTTTTAGAAAAATTCGAATAATTTTAAAAGATATTCAGAAGGTTTAAATTTTTTGGAAATTATTAAAAAATAATTTGAAATTTGAAATGATTTGCAAAAATTCAGAACAAAAAATGTAAATTTTTGGAAATTTCGAAAAAATTGTCGAAGCTTTTTATGAAGTTTGAAAGGTTTCAAGAAAACAAAAACTTTTCTTGAGATTCCTAGGAAAATTTAAAAATTTTTTTCATTACGAAAAATTAATTTTAAACAAAATTTAACAGGCCTCAAAAGATTTCTACAAATTTCGAATCAAATCTGGAAGATTTAAAGACAATTTTTTTTATTTTCAACGATTTTTCAAAATTTTAGAAATAATTCGAGTTAGTCTGAAAGATATTTATTTTAAAAACTTCCAGAAGTCCTAAATATAAAATAAAAATATACTTTTTTGACACATCTAAAATCTTCAAAAATCTTTTTTGAATTTTCTCAGAGAATCTATTCGAAATTTTTATTTTTTATTTAAAATCTGGGTTTTTCGGTTCAAAAATTAATCTGTTTTGGTTGAGAATTCCACTATTTTGTTGAAAATTCGTCTTTTTCGGTTAAAAATGCAACTGATTGAAAATTAATCTTTTTTGGTCGGGGATTCAACTACTTTGTTAAAAATTCATTTTTTTATACCAAAGATTCATTATTTTAATTAAAAATTCATCATTTTGATTAAACATTCATCTCTTTAGTTCACACAATTGATTTTCTTGGTAGAAAATTCATCTATTCAGTTTAAAATTCATATTTTCGTTTAAAAAAATTTCACTCTTTACCAGAAAATTCGTCTCTTTCTGAGAAAATGTTATCTCTTTAGTTAAAAATGCAATTGATATTTTTTTTGCTGAGGATTTAGCTATTTTGTTAAAACTTTGTCTTTTTTAGCATGAATTCAACTGTTTTTTTGATTTAAAATAAAAGTATTTTAATTTTATTCATGTTATCTAAATAATATGTTCAATAATTAAATAATAATCATCAATAGAACAAACGTCTTCAGCGCTTTGGAATACAAAATTTAATGTTTTATGTTTAAGAAATTTAACATAGAATCGAAGTAGTCAAAGTTAGTTAAAAGACTTTTTTAAAGTACAATCTTTAAAAAATATAATATCATATTACCATCTCTTTCTAGATTTCAAAAAACTTGAGGTGTTGGAAAACTCGAAAATTAAGCTGATGGCGTCTCCCTTCACGCCTTATTTTCAAAGAATCCTAAATGCATTTTTAAACTCTCCCAAAAACAAAAATATAATATTGCAGTTCAATTAATATAACTATTTTAATATTGCAAGCAGGAGAAAATTTAATATATGTCTATATATAACTCTTTTTCAAACCCAAAGAGCCTATTTGAAGAAAATAATAACGCTTCAGGGAATTTCAAGGATTTTTAAATATTTTAGGATCTTTTTCCGCTCTCCATTAGTAGGAATTTTCAATTGATTTTGATGGTTTAGAAGGAATTTCAAAATTTTTAGGAAATCCTCACACTTTAAAGCTTTTCGCAAATTGCCAGGGATTAAAAATTATTTTATTGCATTGACGCGTCTTTTTCAAAGACTCCTAAATGCATCTTAAATTCTCCCTAAAACTTGTAATATTGCAGTTTAATTATTATAACTATTTTAATACTTCAACCAGGAACAAATTTCATCTAGATCTATATATAACTCTTTTTCAAACCCAAAGAGCCTATTTGAAGAAAATAATAACGCTTTAGGGAATTTCAAGGATTTTCAAATATTTTAGGATCTTTTTCCGCTCTCCATTAGTAGGAATTTTCAATTGATTTTGATGGTTTCGAAGGAATTTCAAAATTTTTAAGAAATCCTCACATTTTAAAGCTTTTCGCAAATTACCAGGGATTAAAAATTATATTATTGCATTGACGCGTCTTTTTAAAGACTCCTAAATACATCTTAAATTCTCCCTAAAACTTATAATATTGCAGTTCAACTATTATAACTATCTTAATATTTCAAGTGGGAGAAATTTAAATATATGTCTATATATAACTCTTTTTCAAACCTAAAGGGCCTATTTGAAGAAAATAATAACGCTTGAGGAAATCTAAAAGATTTTCAAATATTTTAAGATTTTTTCCACCCTCTATTCGTAGTAATTTTCAATTGATTTCAATGGTTTCCGAAAGTATCTACAAA
>CAKNYM010053628.1:56590-70725 GCA_932195095.1 Andricus curvator | reverse complement strand
AGTATTTTTGAGTATATTTTACTTACGGTACTTAGTAGACTGATACCTCTGTAATTGCTGCAGTTGCTTTTGTCTCCCTTTCTTTTGTATATTGGTACGATAATCGCTTTTCTCCAATCGTCCGGGACTTCTCCCGTCTCGATACATAAATTTATCAATTCGCACAACCTGTGAGGTATGTACTCGCCACCGTATTTAAGCATTTCAGCGCTGATACTATCTACACCAGCAGCCTTACCGTTTTTCAAGTTCTTTATTATGTTTTTGACCTCAGTGACACATACTTTTTCAATTGGGTTTTCTAATGCATTATGTTCTATGTCGCAGTTTTGTTGTCCTATATCTTTACCTCCTAATAGTTCTTTAAAAGAGTCTTTTAAAGCGTCTACTATCCCGTCTATATCATATAGCATTTCACCTTTGCTGTTTCTCATGCTCGCAAACTCTGTATTTTTACTTTCCTTCAACTGTTTATATAATAGTTTCATCATTCCTTCAAAGCTGTTTTGTATTTTCCTCTCTTCTTCTGTTCTCATTTTCTCTTTACTCTCTTTGACTAGTCGTTTAACTTTTCTCTTTTTGTGTCTGTAATCATTTTTAAGTCTATTTCTCTCCTCATCGCTAAGACCTGTAATTTGCAACGTTCTTTCGTGCGCTTCTCTCTTTTCTTTTTGGGCTGACTCAATTTCATCATTCCACCATGCATCACCAGATTTTCTTCCAACAACCGCCGTACCACATACTTCGGTCGCAGTTTCAACGATGACATCCCGTAGCAAAGTCCACATCATAGTGGTGGCACTCCCATGTATATTTTTGAAGGCATTATGTTTGAGTGTCCGGGGGAACCGCTAGGTGGCGCTGAGAGTCAGTACAATGCAATGCGCATGTGCAACCATAATATTTTCAATTATTTCGAAATTGGACATTAGTCGAAGTGTCAAATTGAATTTGTTGTGTTAACCTTGTTGTATCAAATTTTCTGGAAGTTTTGTTGTGTATATTGTTATACGTACTGTGTGTACTATTTCGTGCTGATGTAATGAAATGTGTTGATTGGTAAGTATAGAATTAGAAAAAAAAGTACCATTTGCTTGATTTAAGGTTACTTTGTTGTTTTCATATTTCGAAGCAGTAACAAATAAATTAAAAAGGATATAAATAAAAGTCTTTTTGAGAGATTAGGAGGTTTTTTTCGTCAAGCAAAATTTTGTCGTTTATAAAAATTTCTTTGTTAGAGAAATAACAAATATTATTCTAAAACATAATATCAAATGTAAAGCCAATTAATCCTTTGCATTACAAAAAATCTTACTTCTAGTATATAAATATGTATTTTACGTATGAAAAATCTTTTTATATTTATCAATTTTTATAATTTTGAAAGTTTATTTACACGAAATTAAGCGAAATTTAATATTTACGAGAATTTGGGGGAAGCAGAGTTTGGAAACAATTGCTGTCAGGGATTTATAGGTTCATTTACTTATAGTATTCGGGGGAACCGCTAGATGGCGCTGATTTTGAAGCCAAGTCTTCAAAACGATACATGGGAGTGCCACCACTATGGTCCACATGCCCTCTAAATCTTTACTGTTTATTAATCCCTTCCAAATTGTCTCATCTATACGTTCGTTTAACCTATTTTGAAAGTCAATTCGCACTTCCGGTTTTTGTAAATTTTCAATCTTTATTCGCGTTTGTTTTGTTTTTGTTGTTTTCTTTCTTCTCCATCCCCGCCCTAAATTTATTTTGGAGACTAAGAGGTAATGATCAGTATTGCATTCGGAACCCCTCATGACTCTTGTATCTTTCACTAGTTCTCTTAGTCTTTCATCCGCAATAACAAAGTCAATTATACTGTGGCTATTTCCTTTACGCCAGGTGTACATATGGATCATTTTGTGTCTAAACCAAGTATTTGTAATAAATAGGCCCTTTTCTAAGCATAAGCTAACTAATTTTTCCCCGTTATAGTTTTTTTTTGTTGCATCCCCAAATTTACCTAGCACCCTTTCTGTATCTGTATCCTGACGTTGAACGCCGACCCATCCGTTCATATCTCCTAGCAGAATTATTCTTTCACCTTGATCGCAAGTACTTATTGTGTCATTTAAAGTGTCCCAGAAAGCGTCTTTGACTTCTCGCGGCTCACTGTCACTGGGGCGTAGCACGCTATGATAAATAACCTTCTGATTCCTACCTTCATTCTAGCCCACAACAGTCTGGGAGATACAAAATCATGATCTTTGAGATGCTGTCTTGCTTTTTCATTCATAATTAAACCGACCCCTTGACTACGATTTGATTCACTACCTACTCCTGACCATATTTCAAAACCGCCTTTCAACACCCCATTTTCTATGTTTCTACTTTCGCAACCCTTTTTCTTCGTCTCAGGTACACATAAAATATCTAGTTTCCTTGCATGCATAGTTTCTCGTAGTTCTCTTACTTTAAGGTCGTTCACTCCTCTAGCATTCCAGACACCCAGTCTCCATTCATCGCCTGAAACTCGACTTTTACGTTTACCGTGTGTATGCATTTCGTCAATCCAAGTTTCAGTCCATTCCGAGGCTACTTTATTGTTTGTATTATTTATGTTTAGATTGTACACCCAACTATCACCTTTATGCGCGAAATTTGTTTTGCGAGCCGAAATCATGTCCAAGTTAAGTGATTATTCGTTGTAAGGTGGATAGTCTATCTGTAACGTCAGTCCCACCAATACTTCTGTTACTGTGTAGGGGGGGGGGGGAGAGGTGAGGAAAGAGAAAGGAAACCGAGAGTCTCAATTGGTTGGTGATTCATGCTGAGAAGGTTACCAGCCTTCAGCAGCGTTGTATTTGATAGGAGTTAATATGTGCCTATCAGCTGAATCCTGGCCTACCTCTAAACGAGGAGCCAATAAGTCTTTTTTTTTTTTTTTTTTTTTTTTTTTTTTTTTTTTTTTTTGACCATGTGTAACCTTATGTTTTGAAAGGACTGAGTGATATCTAGGACTTCTGCGAAAATTATTTTCATGTTCATTTTTCCTAAGTCTAAGAGCTCTTTTTGTCTACCCTACATAAACTGCATTTCAATCTTTACAATTAATTTGGTAAATAACACATTTTTTGTCTAGCGTTTCATATCTATCTTTTCCTAATTTTACAATCATATTGCTCTTAAAAGGAATTCTATAAATAGTATGTGAACTTAATTTTCCCAACATTGATTTCAAAATCTTCGAGATTTTACCAAAATATGGAAGAACAACAGTATCAAATGTATTGTAATCTTCTCTGTTTATTTTATTTTGATCATTGTTTTTGTTTTTTAAATATTTTATTCTGTTATGCGCATGTTTTTCAATGAATTCAAAAGGGTAATGGTTAAGAAAAAGAATTTGTTTACAATGTTCAATTTTTTTTCATGGAAAACTGGATGTAATAATTTAAGGGCTCTATCAATCAAATTTTTAATGATTCCTATTTTGTTTTGAATAGAGTGATTTGAAAGAAAACTAAGTGTTCTACCTGAACAAATCTTTTTCCTATGCCAGTCAGTATTAATATGTCATTCATCAGTTTTAATTAAAACCAAATCTAGAAAATTTAATTTACCTTCAGTTTCAATCTCAACAGTAAATTGTAATCTAGGGTGTATACTATTAAAATCATTAAGAAGAGTGTTAAGATTATTTTTATGTACACTAAGTACTGAATCATCAACATATCTTGCATAAAAATGAATATTAAAATTGATTTTTTGAAAAACTTAATTCTCTAAATCCTCCATGACAATTTCAGCTAAAATAGGAGATAAAGCAGATCCTATGGGAGTTCCAAACTTTTGTTTATAAAATTTATTATTAAATTTGAAATATACTGAATAAAAACATATTTTACAGCATCAAGAAAATGTTTTTTCGGAATTTTGGTATTAATTTTAATCAAATCCCAACGTTTTTGTATGGCAATTTCGACTCTTTCGTAAGGGATATTTGGAAACATAGCTATTACATCAAAAGAGACAAATATATAGTCTAAAGGTATTATCACACTGTCAATTAGTTTTAAGAAAGCATGACTATTTTTAATTGATGTTTCTGAGATTTGTATTGATTTTTTAATAATTTGACTCAATAATTCATCCAATTTTCTAGTTGGGGAACCTATTGTTAAAATGACCGGTCGTAAAGGGTAGTCATCTTTGTGAGCTTTAACAAGTCCATAGGCTAATGAGAGATTAGTACTGGATGTATCGATATCACATCTTTCAATATTATTGCCTAAATATTATTAGTTCTCATTCTGTCTAAAATTTTGAACGTCCCTTTTTGAAGCATTATGGTAGGCTTATTAGGAATCAATTGAAAACTATCTGCATCATTAAAAATATGCAACATTTTTTGAATATAAACATTCCTATGAATAGCTACTGTAATACTTTCTTTCTCTGATTTAGTGATCATTAATTCTGGATGATTTGTTAAGAAAATTTTTGTTTCAATTAAACCCTCATTCAATTCCTTCTCTAACCAAGTTTTTGGATTATCATTATTTAAAAAATCATTCGATAAACCCATAAATTGTGATCTAAATTCATCAATTTTATTCTCAGGTATTTTTTTAAATATTTGATTCAATGTCTTTAATTATTTCAAGTAGTTGAATGTAGTTTTCCCCCCCAAATTTGTTGCTAAAACCATCACCTAATCTCAAAATGTCAATAACTCTATGTGGAATAATTACATTAGAAATATTCAGTATCCAAGGGCCTTGTTGACCATGAAAAAGAACTGAGTGAATTTTTAAATGCAGTTTTTGTACATTTCCTTGTTCATTAAAAATGTTTAAAAATTTTCGATCATGTTTTCTATTATCCTTAAGGGCGATTTTATTAAGTTTTGTGTTCCTTTCAAAACATTCCTTAATAATAAAGGAGGAAACTTGTTGATTTAATTTCTCCATAATTTGTTTTATTTCAACATTAAAAGAATGTATCTGTGAATGGCAATCCTTAATAGTCAAATTTAAGGGCGATTTTTTAAATTTTTCAGTATTTATACTTTGGTATACGGCCATACCACGCTGAAAAAACCAGTTCTCGTCCGATCACTGGAGTTAAGCAGCGTTGGGCGCGGTTAGTACTTGGATGGGTGACCATTCGATAATACTGTGTGCTGTTGGCACATCGTGGGTGTGGTGAGCCCACACTTGTAGTTATTTACTACAAGAAACTATCCACCTAGAAACACTACCGGAATCGAGTAGTGTCACGCCTACCCTGAAAGGGAAATGGCTTAATGGTATACTTACTTACATACTTTACTACATCAAATTTTTCTTTATTTCTTTTTTTTTTTTTGAACTCAAAGCTAACATTTTTATTAATGTCAAAAATCTTCTTAGGAGAAACATTTAAAACAATATAATATCAAAAGCTTTCAAAATTATTAAAAAGATTCTAAATTTTGTTAGAATTTTTCAAAATAAGTTTTTCCCATAATCTAATTTTTCTTATCTCTTTGAAAATGTAAAAAAGTTGAGAAATTATAGTGTGGTAGCCTCGGTGGTAGCAAAATGTTAAGAACAGAATTATTTCCCAATATATGTTCAAGGTATTTTACTATTAAATGTTAATAAAACAATTTGCAGTTATACATTAATAAATCAATTAAATTTATTAATTAATTTTCACACGTTAAAAATTAAGGACAAAATCAACATAATTTTCTTTTACTCCAGAATTAATCAAATTGTAATAATTCATTACTATATTAATTACTAAATTCTTATATTAATTTTCATCCTTAGTATTTATATTGTCACTTTAACTTGAAATCATTTATAAATGTTCTTTAAATAGTTTTTAATGTTCAGAAATCATTAGAAAAAAAAAGAAATATTTAAGCAGTGAGTGCGTCACTCGTGCGTTATATGCATTGTACGACTCCGCGCTTCGCACACTGTAAAAAAATCTTTTGTGATATTTACAATTAGATTGTAATTTCACGAGCAGTGTATTTTAAATTACAATGTATAACCTGGTAAATATACCAATGTCGCTCCGAAATTCACGATCTACTCCAACTTCACCCCATGGAACAGTATGAAATAACTGTCCGATGTAAATTTACTATGTCTGACGATGGAAATTATTTGATCAGCGTGGCACGTAGTCAATTTACGTTAGTGAATAAATTTAAATATGCTTATAAATTAACACTTTTTTGGTAAAGTTGCAGTATCTAGCATAATTTCACACACGGGTAGTATTGTTACGTCTTGGCATCCTGAGAAATTACAAACAGGACATAAATCGACAACCCATCGCCAAACTGACAGAAAGACATGGCGCTTTGGACTTTATCATAAAATTACGTCTCAGAGCCTCTAATATTGCTCTAATAGTGATGAGTTCCATGTAAATAAAAAAATATGTCTTTTTTATTCAAAACGATACCTGAGAAAAGTAATATGTGCCTTATTTATCCTGATACAGTGTTTAACAATTTATAACCTCACGCACATAATCTCAAAATTGAAATGTGGTCCTGACAATTTACGTCCTGCATTTTTTTTTACAAAAGTGTGTAAACTTAAATCGTCGCACATAGATCAAATAATTTCCATCGTGGTACGATGTAAAATTACACCAAATTTTTTTACAGTGCAGTCACTGATTGGATTCGTCGGATTCGTCAAACTTTGTGGGACTCTGGACGAATTCGTAGCTCCAACGCTCCGCAACGCTGAGACTGTACAGCGTTCGGAGCTCCCGATTCCCAAAAAAGGATTCCGGTTCGTCAATATCAGAATTCATCAAAATCCTTAGGATTCGTACGAATTCGTTTACTTTGTTCGAACGATTTCATTTGAATCCTGAGTGAGACACCCCTCGTACTTGTCCTATATTAAAAAGCGCATGGCGCGATTTTCGATTATTTCTCGAAATAACTCGAAACAATTTGAAACTATTGTTGTCCGGAAACGCGTATTTATGATTGGTTGGAGCTGTCGTTCCTTTTTTCCGTTTAAAAGAAAAAGTCTGCAAACTTCTGGTTTATGAGAAATTTAAGGTTATCTAAATAATATATTCAATAATATTAATAATAATCAATGTAAGAAAAGTGTCCAGCATTTTGATGTACAAAATGTAATTTGCAGATTTTGGAAAATTTTAAAAATGAAGAAGCTTTTTAAGAATTTTAAAAGGTTTCAAGATACTACAAAAATTTCTTAAAATTCCTGGGAAAATGTCAATTGATTTTTGAGTTTTAAAATAAATTTCAAGAGAAAATTTACAAAGATTTCAAAAGATTTTGAATCATTTTCTAAAATTTTCGCTTCAAAAAAATGAAAAAACTTTATTGAAATTCCTGGGAAAATTTAAATTGAGTTTTTATTTTGAAAATAAATTTTAAGACAAAATTGAAAAAGATTTTAAATTACTTTCTAAAATTTCGAAGAAGAATTGGAAAGATTTTCAAGCAAAATCTTTCCATTAGCAAGATTGCAAAGTTTTATACATAATTAAAACATTTTTTTTTTAAATTTCATGATGATAACAAATATTTCTCATAATTAATGGAATAATTCAAAAAATTTTTTCAACATTTCAAAAGATTTCCAAAATATTGTCAAAATATAATCTGATAGATTTGAAGGCAAGTTTTTAAATTTTTCAGAATTTGAAGACAAATTTTTAAAGAATTTGAAGAATTTAAGAAGATATTTAGAAGGTTTAAAAGTTTTTAAAATGGTTGAAAAATTATTTTAAGTTTGATAAGATTTACAAAAATTTTGAACAAAATGTACATTTTTGCAGTTTTGGAAAAAAATTTTGAAGCTTTTTAAGAAGTTTAGAAGGCTTCAAGAAAATAAAAAAAACTTTCTTAAAATTCCTGGGAAAATTTAAATTGAATTTTTATTTTTTAAATGAATTTTAAGAATTGTTAAAACAGAATCTGGAAGATTTTAAGACAAGTTTTTTAATTGTTCAGAATTTCAAGAAAATTTTTTGAAGAATACGAAGAATCTTTTATTATCGTGAAACCTTTCAAAATCCTTGATAAGCTAAAAATTTTTGTTTTCAAATATTCAAAAAATGTACATTTTTTAAACTTCTTTAACATCTTTTTAAGTTCAAAATTATTTTGAATCCTTTCAAAACTTCTAAATATCTCTTAAAATTGATCGAATTTTTTTTATAAAACTTTGTAATCATGCTAATTGAAAAATTTGACTTTAAAATCGTCTATATTATTTTTCGAAATTTAAAGAAATAATTTTGTATTGTACTGTGTTTAAAATATTTGTAACTAAAAATTGGGAAAACTTTAGCAATTAACAGATACTTTTCTGTCTTATATTTCTTAAACGGCAAACATTAACTTTTGTATTTTAAAGTGTTGAAGTCCTTTGTTACGTTGATTATTATTATTATTATTATTATTAAATTATTGAATATATTTTTCGACTAACATAAATGATATTTCAACAAAAAAAAATTTAAATTTAAATTTAAAAATAGTTGAATTCATGCCAAAAATGACAAATTCTGAAAAAATAGCTAAATCTCCGACAAAAAAAAAATTAATTTTTACCAGTTGCATTTAAAAAAAAAAAAAAAGATTAGGTTTTTTAAAAAAGAGACAAATTTTCTACAAAACAGTTCAATTTCTTACACGAAAATATAAATTTTTAATTAAATAGGTAAATTGTCTACCAAAAATGACGAATTTTCAATGAAATAGTGACATTGTCAACCAAAGAGATGAATTTTTCACTGAAATGTAGAATTTTTAATAAAAAAAATGAATTTCCAACAAATTAGTTGAATCCTCGACCAAATAAGATTAATTTTCAAAAAGTTATATTTTTCACTGGCAAACAAAAATTTTGAACAAAATAGTGAAATCCTCAACAAAAACAGATTAATTTTCAATCCAAATAGACGAATTAGCAAACAAATATTTCAAATTTTATCTTAAAAAAGATTTTTCAGTCATGAATGAAAACAAAATCACCCAAATCATTATTTTTGGGGGATAAATAACTTAAAACACAAAATAAAATTTTCGAGCAAACATTTCTTTCTTGAGTTTATTTGTTCATTTGTTTTTAAAGTTGAATAAATATTTCAGATATGTCGAAAAAGTATAATTTTTTATTTATCAGGATTTTTTAAAATTTTAGGAACAATTTGAGTCAGTGTGAAAGATATTTAGGATTTTTCGAAGTTTGGAATTCAGCTTCGTATGTCGAAAATTGAACTATGTGCTTAAAAATTTAATTATTTTTTTGGAATATCCCCTATTTTGTTGAAAATGTAATTATTTTGTTGAAAATGCAACTATTTTGGTAAAAATGCAACTGTTTATGAAGTTATTTTTCTGTTTAAAAAATCGGTCATTTGGTTTCCGAGGTTCATTTGGTTTTCGAGGCCTGGCGGGCCCTGGCGCCACCAGGGAATTTTATGTAAAGGCTTGGTGGCGCCAGGCAGCTTTTTTGTCGCACGAAAAATTATTCTAGTTAGCACCCACTTCATGTCAGCAATACGTTATAAAAATAGATTTCTCACAATGGATCGTAGATTACATCATGATTTGGAATTTCCTGAATACAATGAATCATGTTCGTAGGATTTTCCCAGTTTATAAATTGGTTCTATTGTTCGACTTGATTTCAAATCACGCAGAAAGTCTATGCTAAAGTCACAGAATTATTTGGCATTCAAATATTTTATTTTTGAAAGGGAATGATATGACACGTATCTTATCGATTTTCTGACAAAAATTTGTTTGTTAAAATTTTATTTGAATTTTTAAAATTGAACTATTTTATTCTTGGCTTAAAATTGACCGTTTTTTGTTGAAAATTCAACAATTTTGTTGAAAATGTATGTATTTTATTCACAAATTAATTTTTTCAACTAAAAATTTAACCATTCAATTATTGGATGAATATTGATCACTTTTAGGTGAAAATTCAACAGTTTGGCTGAAAATTGATTTATTTAGTGGTAAATTCATCTTTTTTTTTGTAGAAAATCAATCTTCTGGGTTGAAACTTTAACTGCTTGGATGAAATTTCAACTACTTTATTAAAAATTCATTTTAGGATTTGAAGATTCATCTGTTTGTTTGAAAATGTATGTATTTTATTTGTAAATTCGAAAGGTAAACAACTTTATAAAAGATTAATTTCAAGATTTGAAGATTCATGTTTTTAGTTGAAAATTTAATTATTTTGTTGAAAAGTTAATTATTTTGTTGAAAAAAAAACTCTAACATCCTTTATTTAATTTTCTCACTTGTCGAAATCCATTAACATCAGAGTAGATATTCCGCAAGTGAGCCTATGATTTCTTTGATCGAAAAAGGAACTATTTGGCGAAAATTCAGTTTTTCTTTGACAGGAGATTAATTTTTTTAAACTCAAAATTTAACTATTTAATTTTTGGTTAAAAAATTCTCTTTTTTAGCTGAAAATTCGTCTTTTTGGTAGAAATTAATCTTCTCCGTTGAAAATTTACCTTTTTGGTTGAAAATTCAATTATTTCCGATAAAGATTCATCATTTGAGTTAAAAAATCATGTTTTTTGTTTAAAATTCAACTTTTCCAGTTCAAAATTCATCATTTTACTTAAGAATTCATCACTTCGTTGGTAAATGTAACTTTTTTTAAATTAATTTTTTCTATTGAAAGTTTTTTTTATCTGTAAATGTTACTATTCGAATTGAATATTTAATAATTTTAGTTGAAAATTCATCTCTTTGGTTGTACTTTAATTTTTTTAACCGATAGTATAACTATTTAATTTTTGGTTGACATTTTATGTTTTTTAGTTGAAAATTCATGTATTTTGTTGAAAATTTGTCTTTTTTGGTAGAAATTAATCTTTTTGGTTGAAAATTAATCTTTTTGGTTGAAAATTCATCTATTCTAGTTGAAGATTCATCATTTTATATGAATATTCATCACTTTGGTTAAAAATTTTTTTATTGAAAATAATTCTTTTAACTAAAAATGAAACTATTTAACTTTTTGTTGGAAAATTATGTTTTTTAATAGAAAATTCGTCTTCTTTGGTAGAAATTAATCTTCTTGCTTAAAAATTAATCTTTTTGGTGAAAATTCAATTATTCTAGTTAAAGATTCATCATTTTAGTTGAGAATTAATTTTTGTTTAGTTTAAAATTCAACTATTCCATTTAAAGATTCGTAATTTTAATTGGAAATTCATCATTTTAGTTAAAAATTCATTTCTTTGGTTGAACATTAATTTTTTTAACTGAAAATTAAACTATTCATTTTTGGGTTGACAATATTTCTCTTTTAGTTGAAAATTCATGTACTTTGTTAAAACCTCGTATTTTCCCGGGAGAAATTAATCTTTTTGGTTCAAAATAAGATTTTTCGTTGAAAACTTAACTATTCCAGTTGAAGATTCGTCATTTTAGTTGAAAATTTATCCTTTTTGTTCAAAATTCAACCATTTCAGTTGAAGATTCATCGTTTTACTTGAAAATTTATCTTTTTGGTTGCAAATTCATCTATTCCAGTTGAAGATTCATCACTTTATATAAAAATTATTTTTTTAACTAAAAATTAAACTATTTAACTTTTTGTTGAAAAATTATCTTTTTTAATAGAAAATTCCTCTTCTTTGGTAGAAATTAATCTTCTTGGTTGAAAATTCATCTTTTTGGTTGAAAATTCAATTATTCTAGTTGAAGATTCATCATTTTAGTTGAAAATTAATCTTTTTAGTTTAAAATTCATCTATTCCATTTAAAGAATAATAATTTCAATTGGAAATTCATCATTTTAGTTAAAAATTCATTTCTTCGGTTGAACATTAATTTTTTTTATCTGAAAATTTATATATTCTTTTTCTGGTTGAAAATTCATGTAGTTTGTTAAAAACTCGTCTTTTTCGGGAGAAATTAATCTTTTTGGTTCAAAATAAGATTTTTCGTTGAAAACTTAACTATTCCAGTTGAAGATTCGTCATTTTAGTTGAAAATTTATCCTTTTTGTTCAAAATTCAACAATTTCAGTTGAAGATTCATCGTTTTACTTGAAAATGTATCTTTTTGGTTGCAAATTCATCTATTCCAGTTGAAGATTCATCACTTTATATGAAAATTCATTACTGTGGTTGAAAATTTGTTGTTTTTTTATGCAAAATTAATTTTTATACCTGAAAAAGGAGTTTCAATAAAATAGTTCAATTTTTAACAAAAAAAAATAATTTTGAATTTCAATTTAAAAAAAAAATTTCATCCAGTTTTACACCCTTTGAAACAAAAAAGGAGTTTCAACAAAAATAAAATAAATTACAACCGAAAAGATGAATTTTCAAACAAGAAGAATAATTTTATACGAAAAAAACGAATTAAAAAAAAAACGTTTTTTTAACTGAAAATTTTAGTATATACTCAAGTTTTTATACTTAAAATTCCAAATTTTTGTTTTCAAAAATTGAACCAACGATTCCATTTTTGGTTAAAAATTGGTCGTTTATAGATGAAAATTCAACAATTTTCTAGAAAATTTATGTAATTTTTTTGTAAACTCGTCTTCTTTGGCAGAAAATAATCTTCTCGATTCAAAATGTTACTACTTGGTTGAAAATTAAAGTACTTTGTTTGAAAATTGATTTTATGGGTTGACGATCTAACTATTTTAATGAAAAACTGTTTTTCTAAATTAATTTTTGAACTGAAAATTTAACGATTCTATTTTTTGTTGAAAATGAATAGTTTTCAGTTAAAAATTTAACTACTTGGTTGAAAATTCTTTGTTTTTTTCTTGAAAATTAATTTTTTAACAGAAAACTCAAGCATTCCATTATTTGCTAAAAAGTAATCATTTTTAGTTAAAAATTCAACAGCTTGGCTGAAAATTGAGTTATTTTGTTGTAAATTCGTCTTTTTTTTAAATTATCTTTTGAGTTGAGACTTCAACTGCGTGGATGAAAGTTAAACTACTTTATAAAAAATTCATTTTGCGATTTGTAGATTTATCTCTTTGGTTGAAAATTTAACTATTTTGTTGAAAATCAATTTTTTAATTGAAAACTGAACTATTCCATTCTGGGTTTAAAATTGTTCGTTTTTAATCAAAAATTTATTTTATTGGTTGAAGATTTAACTACTTTATTGAAAAACTGTTTTTTTATAAATAATTTTTCAACTGAAAATTTAACGATTCTATTTTTTTTTGAAAATTAATCGTTTTTAGTTGAAAATTAAATTACTTGGTTCAAATTCTATGTTTTTAGTTAAAAATTATTTTCTAAATTGAAAATTTAACCATTTCATTATTGGTGGAATGTTTATCATTTTTAGTTGAAAATTCTGCAGTTTGGCTGAAAATTCACCAATTTAGTTAAAAATGTATGTATTTTATTTGTGAGTTCATTTTTTTGGTAGGAAATAATCTTCTCAAATAAAAATTTAACTATTTTGTTAAAAATTCGTTTTTTTCTTATTCAAAATTAATTTTTAAAACTGAAAACTGAACCATTCCATTATTCCTTGAAAATTGATTATTTTTAGTTAAAAAGTCGACATTCTGGTTAAAAATTCATTTATTTTGTTGTAGATTCGTCGTTTTTTTTGCAGAAAATTATTATTCTTGATTGAAAATTTAACTATTTTGTTGAAAGTTAAAATACTTTGTAAAAAATTAAATTTAAGAGTTAAAGATCCATTTTTTTGGTTGATAATTTAAACATTTTGCTGAAAATACGTTTTTTTGCTGTTGAAAATTAATTGTTCAAATAAATTGTAGAAAATTAATCTTTTAGATCGAAGCTTAAACTGCTTGGATGAAAGTTAAACTACTTTATAACAAATTAATTTCAAAATTGAAATTCCATATATTTTTTGTTTAGTTTAAATATTTTGTTAAAAATTCAACTATTTTGTTGAAAAAGACCCCGCACAACATGTATTGAAAAAAGGTCTCGGTGGATTTTGATAATTTTTTGATATTTTGTAGAACATGACCCCCCGAACAAAAAATCATAATGTCAAAACCCCGAAAAATGGACAGATTTTCATCTGCACCGCGCCAAAAATTCCCTTTTAGACCAGCATTCACGCTACATAGAAGCTATTGGCGCGAAGCTCACTG
>CAKNYM010053628.1:21741-53041 GCA_932195095.1 Andricus curvator | reverse complement strand
CTTAAGTAGACGGTCTAGATTCGGTCTAGCCAGACGATCTCTCTACTTAAGACTGCCACGAAATTTTTCCACACGGGGAATTTCTTATATTTTCGAAGAGAGAAAGTATTATTTTTGCAAGGGGAATCTTAAAAAGCCAAAAAATATGTGTTTGAAGAAGGTCATTTTTAATTTTTGAAAATTATTTCCATGTCGGAAAAGTAATTATTTGTTTGAATTTTTTTCCAGGTGGGAAGGGGCGAGAATAATTATTTTTTATTAATTTTTTTCTGGTTGGTGAGGGCAAGTCTTTAATTTAAAAGAAATTCTGCTTTGAAAGCAGGAAACTTTTAATTTGTTTTTAAAGTTTTAAAAGATAAATTTTCAATTAAAATAAATGTGTGTTGGAACAAGGGAATTTTTAGTTTTTGAATTTTTTTTTATGTTGGAAGAGGAAATTATTGTTTGGGAAGTTTTTTCTAGTTTTTTTTTAAATTTTATTTATAGGTTCATTACTACATTTCTATTATTTTGCGTCAAAAATCCTTTTGGGAGTGTTAGCTGGATTGCAAAAAGAACCCATAGGCAAACTTTCAAGTCAATATACTGGGGTTGACCCTTCTAAAAGTAGTAGAGCTATGCCGCTATGAGACCAAATTCCGAGATATGAATCCACCAACAGAGCATGGTTCTGTTCCCTGCTAAGTTACCCTCATACGGTAATCTAGATCCCGCACAAGTGACACCACCTATCGGTAGAAATTTTAACTAAGGTGTTGTTCGGTCAAAATTTGGTCTCATAGCGGCATAGCTCTACTGCTAAGTCGGTAATGTAGATCCCGCATCAGTGACACCACCTATTGGTAGAAATTTTAACTAAGGTTTTGTTCCGTCGGAATTTGGTCTCATAGCGGCATAGCTCTACTGCTAAGCCGGTATTGTAGATCCCGTATCAGTAGCGCCACCGATGCGGGATCTAAATTACCGTCTGAAGGTAACTCAACAGAGAACAGAATCATGCTCTGTCGGAATTTGGGCTCATAGCGGCATAGCTCTACTACTTCTGAAGTATACCCGAAAAGAGCATGGGGAATAATAAAATTACGAAAATATTTTGAAAATATTTGTTTGTAAATATTTTAATTTTTATTAGTTTAATCCGGAATACTGCAAAGGAATGTTAATGATTGTAAATTTTAATTTTGAAATATTCTAAAAAAAATATTGAGTGACGCATATTCCCTCCTAGCACTATCTTGTTAAAAAATTATTCATTTTGTTGAAAATTTGTCTTTTTTTTAGATTGAAATCTTTTTAGTCGAAATATCAACTATTACATTTTAAGTTGAAAATTCAACATTTTAGGTTAAAAATTAATTTTTAAACGTAAAAATTTAATTATTCAGCTGCAAATTCAACTTTTTTGTTGAAAATTAACTTTTTTGTTGTAAATTCAACTATTTTGTAGAAAATTCATTTTTTTTAATTAAAATTATTTTGTTTCAAATGAAAATTTAACTATTCCATTTTTGATTAAAATTTAATATTTTCAAGTTGAAATATTCAAGTATTTGGTTGAATAACTACGTAATTTATCAAAAATTCGTCTTTTTGGTAGAAAATTAATCTTCTTGGATGAAAATTCAACATTTTTGATAACTTTTTTGTTTCTTTATTGGCTGAAAAATCTTTCCTTGTTAAAATTTCAACTAAATTCAGATCAAAATTTGAAAAATTTAAGGAAATAATTTGTCATTTTTTAATATGATTTTATGCCATTTTTATGAAATTATCTATTTTTACTCGATTCTTTAGTTATTCCTATTTTTGTTAAACATATTACATTCTTGGTAGAAAGAAATACCTAATGTTTGATTTATTTAAAAGAATTTATTCCATCCTCCCAACGTAGAAAATTTTTTTAAAAATATAAGACTTCAAATTCAGAAATAAAATCACTCAAAACAAATATTTAGTCCCCCCTTGCAACAAATTGATTTTCTATTTTTTTTCTAATTTCTTCTCAAAATTTATATGCAAATTACAAATGTTATTTCCACTTACCATTCTAATATAATTCAGTCCAGCGACCCATTGGATGAAATATTTTATAAACGAAAAATGTATTTTTTACTTTTAGTTTTTTCTGAAAAATATCGGAATGGTCGAAAGAATTTGTATAACAATATTATTATTATTATTATTATTATTATCGTTTGGGGAATTGTATTGACCCTCAGTAATAAATTTGATAGATAATCTTGATTTTCGTTTTTTTTTTTTTTCGTCAACTATAATGTTTTTGACTATTTGTATTTTTATTACAGTGTGAATGTTTTCATCACATGTGCGTCGCTAAATTTTTTAAAGGAATATTTGCATAATTATTTAACTACAATGTGTTGTATTTTGACTATAGTGTATTTTTGAAGGGAAAACAATTTTTTCACAGCAATAATTTCTGAAGATAACAAAAAGTTTATTACAGTTTAATTAAAATTTAAAAAAAATTAAAATTTGAATCAAAAATGTTTCAAAAGCATCATTCAACTAGAATGTTTTTGATGAGTTTGTATTTTTTCTACAATGTGAATTTGGATAAATTTTACTTTCATAGAAATAATTTCTAATTAGAACAGAAAATTCAGTACATATTGATTTAAAAATTACAAATTTTTGAAAACAAACTTTTTATACAAGGATTTACAAAAAAGGGTTTCATCAAATATACGTCCCTATAAACAATTTTTTCGCAAATTTTACAGTATCGGCATTTTTATTTTCCGGGATTTTACAGGCGTGCCTGTTCGTCGATAAAATTTGCGAAGAATATTTGAATAATTATTTAACTACATTTTGTTATAATTTCGTATTTTTACGACAGTGTTTTTGAGGGAAAAAACATTTTATTTTCACAGAAATAATTTCTAATTTTCAGAGAAAATTCATTACATTTTAATTTAAACTTAAAAAATAATAAATGTGTAAAAATATTTTTTAGGATGAAAATTTTTTTTCATCTTTACCCCATATTACCCTGCACTCCCACTTTCCTTATTTCCCCCAATTCCCCTCCCCTTATTTCCCCTCACCACTTCGAATTATAGGCTTGGATATGAGAGAAAGTCAATTAAAATTCATAACCTTCCGTATACAAGAAAATGATTAATCATCATCTGAAAAGCATATAATATTTTTAAATAATTTTTTTAAAAGTGATAGAAGATCTGTTTGGAAACCGCTCAAATTGTAAAATGGAAAGGCTTCATAATCTCATGGACAAAGCTCGGAAAACTAAGTGACAGTCGCTGAAAATTCAAAACACGATTGCTCAACGCAAAAAAAGTTATTTTTATCATTATTGTTTATATAATCTACATTTTTCATAATCATTATTACACAATTTGCATACACGGATACTCACACATATAATCGCACGCTTAAACGCTTTGAAAAATTGCACTCGCTGAGGTTTCGAACCCTACCTAAAAAAGCTATCTATACCGGTGTATTCTACCGCACGCACTAACCAACTGAGCTATCGAACCACTTGGATGTTGGTTAGAAAATCTCGGCCAGCTATTTTGAGGCAGCGTCATACTTTTTTTCTTTAAATATTTGAATAGTTTTCAAACTATCCAAAAGTAATAAACAATAATGAAAAGTCAAGTACAAAAATGCATTGATAACTTCAATGATAACAAACGATTTTCGGCCATAAGAAAACTTTGAAAAACGCAGTTTACAATTTATCCCATTCTCTTATCATACTTTGGCACTCAGTTTTAAATGTGGAGTCACTTTTCCAAAACAATAATTTAAAATATGAATAACAAATAATTCAATTTGATTTATTCCAAGAAGTGCTCGATTTAATTAGGCATACCATTTTTTAAATTAATAAAAAATATAGTAATGGTATTTTTGAAACATTTTTTTAACTTTGTAACCTTGTTTTATGCTACCACATATATTTTATTATTATTTACATAATAAAAAAGAATTATATAAGTATATGGGTGATTGCCGAAAAGGTTAACCATTTTTAGTCCAAGACATTTTCTTTGATTAATGAATTCTTTCTAAAAATATCTCGACTTCGTTTAGAAGTTACAAAGAAAAAACCACAATTTCAAAATAAAAAATTGTTAAATAATATCAACGACATTTTTATCATTATTTAAGATTTACAGATATCACTTATATTAAATTAAAAAGGATAATTACATGAAGTTTAATTTAACGTGATTGAATATTTTTTTCTCTCAAAACTAAGAATTAAAAAATGATTTCGATTTCAAAATAAATCCCTCGTCACTGTGCACTAGGTAAAGAACGTCCCAGACGCACAAGGGGAAAAACGCGCAACGTGCGCGGTACTATGGAAAACGTTCACTGCGCATGTATAGTTTTCGGTGACTGTCGACGGAATTCTATAAGCAAATATTCTTAATTATTCGATATTCAACTAGTCGCTTGAATCCCTTTTCTTAAAAAATAATTTGACTGTCACTTAAACTCTAGATAAATGTTTTTAAAAAAACATCTTAAAAAAACAAAAACATTTCTCTAGAGGTTAAGTGACATTCAAATTATTTTTTAAGAAAAGGGATTCAAGCAACTAGTTGAATATCGAATAATTGAGAATATGGGCTTATAGAATTCCGTCGACAGTCACTGAAAACTATACATGCGCAGTGAACGTTTTTCGTAGCACCGCGCACGTTGCGCGTTTTGCCCCTTGTGCGTCTGGGACGTTCTTTACCTAGTGCACAGTGGCGGGGGATTCATTTTGTGATCGAACATATTTTTTAATTTTTATTTATCAGAAAGGATCCCTTGGTTTTGGAAATACGTTTCCATAAGAGAATTAGTAAACTTTTTCCAGTGAATCTGTTTTGAAAAATTAATTGACTTTTCGTCTGCTATTTAATTAAATTCAGTGAAATCTCAATCTCTCCATTCAGCAGTCTTAGAATAGTCTCTTGAAGTTTAAGCGATTTTTTTCCATGTATAAGGGTTCCTGCCCGGGGCTACGAAATCCTAAAAATGAAAAACTGGGAATTTTGGAAATTTGGAAAAGGGAGAAAAATATGCAATTTAACATTTTCTTCTTTTTTTACTAAAGAAACATGTCTCAATAACGAACACACACGGACAAATCAGTGGTCGACGTAAACCATACAAGGTATTTTTTCTATCATTTTTTTGCCTCTAGACTCTAGAAGGTTACAATCTTTTTTTCTCATTCGGGTATATAGGATATTTATGGATATTACATTAAAGTATGTTGTTCTTACTTTTCGATTTTTCCTTTCAATATCAATTAAATAAAAAAGTGACATGATACTAATTATATGATAAATGATCATAATTATACTGATATCAGATACGTTGTTATTGAAAGGAACTTGTGATCTGTCAGCAGTGAAATTTATACAAAGCGGCTCAATGTTCCATCATTTGTCTTTCGCAAAGAAAATTCGATCACCGTACTTGCTAGATAATTCTTTCCAATGCAATCGAGTGATTCGAAACTTCCACTATTGATTTTTTATTGTACGCCCCGAAAGTGCTCCACTCACAATTTTGAAAATTTATTAAAGAAAAAAAATTATTAAATTAAGGGCATACTTAGTTAGTTTTAAAAATGGGCGGGAAGCCCTGGCGCTCAAGCTATAAAGCCTATTGTGCCACACAAATTAAGGGCATGTATCAGTGAAATATCTACCTTACCGACATTATTTTGTACCAGCTTATGTATCAACACGAAATGAGATATTGAAATGAAAAGTTTGGAAAAATAAAGAAAGACACTAAGAAACTTCTGTCTCTTCCTAAATTTTTTAGTCACATCTCATTTCGTCTGGACGTAAGTTGGCCTAAAATAATGTCGGCAATGTAGGTATTTGCACTGATACATGCCCTCAATATTAAAAAAATGTATAAAAGATACACATTTAAAAAATAAATCATATTTATATATACATTAATTCTAATTAATAGAGAGCCGATTAGAGCCACTGTGAAGACAGCTCGGCTCTCACATGGCGCAGAACCCCGGTTAGACCAGCTGCAAGCGTGCGCGCATACGCCGGGCACGCTCATTGGTTCGCGACCCCTTCTCTGCCGGGCCAACGCGAGGGTTCTTCGCATGTGAGAGCCGAGCTTCGCTTGTCAGCTAACTTGAAAGTGGCTGGTAATTAATATAAAAATTTATGAATGATCGGAATTTTTTCAAATTTAGAATTTAATTTTTCAAAAATGTAGTGGAACCTATTCGACCAGATTTATGAAGTCTATTCTTGTCATCGTTCGTGTGATATGCAGCAAAATGCAGACAGCTATTGATATGGCGAATAACTATAATGGCGTACTTTACACTCTATGTACTTTTACAAGCTATCGTGGATTTGCGTACACTTCGATCTTTTTTTTAAATTTACAACAGTCAAGTTCACGAATTAGCAACAACAGTCTCATCCCCACATCAGCGAAAATTCTAGTCGCAAAATATGCTCGTTCAAATTAGTTTTATATAAATATATATGTAAATGAAATATATAAAAATAAATAAAATTGAAAATAATAATTTCACTTTCGTTATATTTCCAGAAACGTGCATATTCCGCAGACCAAAAATGTAACCTGTGAAAGGTTTAGTATACTATATCGTTATGGTATTTACAGGGAGCGGATTAGAGCCACTGTGAAGTTAGTTGACAAGCGCAGCTCGGATCTCACACGCAGAGAACCACGGTTAGACTAGCGGAAAGCATGCGCGCGCACGCCGGATACGCACGTTGTTTCGCGATCCTCTCTCTACCGGACTGACTTTTTGACCGCATGTGAGATCGGAGCTGCGCACTTCAGCTAACTTCACAGTGGCTCTAATCCGCTTCCTGGGTATTAATATTATGTGTTGACCACTGCCAACAAATTACCGACATTTTTTTTTAATGAAGGCCACGTACCACTTATTCGATTCCTACCTAACCCACCTTTTTCGCAATTGCGCCCACATGGAATGAGATAAAAAATGGTACATGGTGAATGGCCTTAAAAAATTTTTGTAATATAAATAATGATTAAATCGATAATTTTTTGGTAAATCGTCCACAATGGAATGTTGTACGTATGCAAATATTATATTTTACACGATAAGAATACAATATTACAATCATACGCGACAATCATAGTAGTAAAAAGTAAAAACAGTATGAAAATTATTATCGTTATTGTTTCCCGTTTCTTATTGTTAAGTCCAGTTTGTCTAGAATTAAAAACAAGATTTTTAAATTATTTAGATTTCACAAATCCGGTTTTTAATTCCGTAAAACGTTTCTTATATTTTTAAAATGGCATGATCTTCTACAGGTGATGTTACAAAGTCGATGATTTTTAAATATTTCTACGCGTGACAATAGTAGTATAGCTATGGCGGTACTGAACTACTTACCGGCTGATGATAAATCTGCATTACCGACCGATGGTAACTACCAGATGCCGGTAACTTAGCATTGAACAGAACCTTTCTCGGTCGGTAAGTGGCCTAGTACCGCCACAGCTACACTACTAATAATGATTAACGATGATAGTTTTGCAGCCGGTAGACCTTTTATCAAAAAATTTATTTTAAAAAAAATCTGTTTTTATTTTTCGAAAAAAGGTCTTTCGATTTTCTAACGATTAGGGTGGCATAAATTATGTTTTTTTTTGTCAACGATCTAAGATAGCTATCAATATTTTGCTAGATATAATTGTAACTACAGCAGGACGAAAAACAAGAATCGAAATTTTTATTTTTATTTAAACGCTTAGAAAAGTCTGAAGAATCTAGTTTGTAGAAAAAACGAATACACACATGTTTAGGTTAATTTAATTTTTTTTACAGTTTCCGAACCCTCCCCCAGTTTTTAATAGTCGAAAATCTTAGCCTGATCTTTTTTTCTCCAAATATAATTGAATCAAAATTTCCTCTAGTCAAAATTTGTCTTCTACCATTTCTGCCTATAAAATTGTGCTCATTGTGCTCCACCAATTTCTCCTAATATTTTTTCATAATAATTCTTCTTTAGAATTAATTTAATTTTCTTTAGAAGAGACGTTTGTTAAAATTCGAATTATTTTTTTTGCTACTCCTTTGTACCCTCCAAATTTGGATTTCGCGTAAAAATTTAAATTTCTAGAGCTAGTCCTTTTCTAAATCTTCTATATAACATGGTCGTTCCATTTTTTTTTAAATTTGTGAAGCCGATGACTCACCCTGTACACCTTAGTCTCGACAATAAATTACAAGGTCATGAGATCAAACTTGATTCGCCCACGTACGATTGTTTTCACACAAAAAAATTGTTAAAAAATTTTTTAGGACAGGAGGAGGTCGTAGAGTGCTTTACGATGACTCAAAGTTTTGAAGATTAAGGCGATTAATTATTTTCGTATTGAAGTCCTAATTGAAATTTAAAAAAAAAACAATTTTCACTCATAAAAGGACTAATTTTATAATAACCAGAGCTAATAAGTGTTTAAAAAATCATAATTCTCACCTTTTAGTTAGAATTTTTTTAAATAATAAAAAATAAATATTCCCTCTTTTATGGGTGTGTAGTTTCTGCTAAATTAAATACCATGGCAGGACAAATGATTTTTTTTTAATGGGAAGAAGGAATTCTTTGATTTTTGATCATAGTTTTGACTTAAATGGAGGGATTTAATTTTTTTCGTGATTTTGTTTCTGAGTTGGAAGAGGGAATTCAACGTTTTTTTAATTGTATTGGAAGTTGAAATAATTTTTGTGTCTGCTTTTTTTTCGTTGAAAGGGGTGAATTTGCTTCGAGGGAAATAATTTTTTTAAGTGATATTTTTTTTGGTTGGGTGGAAGGAGTTAATATTTTTTGGTACATAACTATTTCATGAGTTAGAAGAGAGAATCTTCAATTTTTGATTTTTTTATCTGTATTCAAAAACAGAAAAATGTTCAAAAATGATACTTTCCTCTTCAAACTCGGAAAAAAATCACCAAAAATAATAATCCCCCCCCCCCCCCTACAACTCAGAAAAAAAATCACGCCTCCTTTCAACCAAGAAAAGTGTTTTTAAAAAAAGACTTTCCTCTTCCAACACAGAAAATTTTTCAAAATGATACTTTCCTCTTCCAACCCGGAATAAAATCAAAAACTTATTCCCCCTTCCAACTCAGAGAAAATCACAAAAAATCACTCCTCCTTTCAATTTAGAAAAAGTTAAAAAAAAAGATTTCCCTTGTCCACACAAAAAACTATTTTTTCTTCCAAGCCAGAAAAATGGTGAAAAATTAAAGAAACCCCTTTTCCAGCAGAAAAAAAAATTAACAAAAAGCCATTATTCGACAGTGAAAATGCTCAAAAATTGAAATTTCTTCTTTCAACAAAAATAATAAAATAATTCCCCCCTTCCAATCCAGAAAAAATGGCTTTTCCTTCAACTCAGGAAAATGGTAAAAAATTAAGGGTACCCCTTTTCCAGCACAGAAAAAAAATTACCAAAAGACCATTTCCGCTTTCAATACAGAAAATCTTCAAAAATTCAAATTTCTTTTTTTCAACAAAAATAGTAATAATTCACCCTTCCATTATACTTCCATTATACTTTCCCCTTCCAAACCGAAAAAAATCACAAAACATAATAATTCCCCCTTCCAACTCAGAAAAAAATCACAACAAACTCACTTCTCCTTTCAATCCAGAAAATTTTTTTAACAGAAGATATCGCTCTTCGAACAAAAAAAAAAGTTTTTCTTCCATATCAGAAAAATTGTCAAAAATTAAAGACATCCCTTTTTCATCTTCCAACAAAAAAAAAATATTTAAAAAAGCGACTCTCCATTCTAGTCTACAAAATCTGAAAAATTAAACATTCCCCTCTTCCAACACAGAAAAATGTTCAAAAATGATACTTTCCTCTTCCAACTCGGAAAAATATAACCAAAAATAATAATTCCCTCTTTCCAACTCGGAAAAAAAGCCCGAAAAAATAAATTCTCCTTTCAATCCAGAAGTGTTAAAAAAAAATACTTCCCTCATCCGGCACAAAAAAAAGAAGATTTTTTTTCTACGAAGTCAGAAAAATGGTCAAAAATTAAAGATACTGTTTTCCCCTCTTCCAACACAAAAAAAAATATTAAAAAAACCACTCTACTTTTTAATTTAAAAAAACCTACAAAAAAGTAAGCATTCTCTTTTCCAACACAGAAAAATATTCAAAAATGATACTTTCCTCTTCCAGCCCGGAAAAATCATTTCTTCTTTCTGTTTTTTTCACATTCCTCCTTCCAAATCAGAAAAAATTGAATCCTCCTTTCAACCCAGAAAAGTCTTTTTAAAAAAAAGATTTCCCTCTTCCAATACAAAAAAAATTTCTTCTTTCTGTTTTTTTTTAAATTCCTGTCTTAATTTTTTGAAAATGGGGAACCTTTCGTTTTTATCCAAGAGCGAAAAATAGTTAAAATTAAAAGATACCTCTTTTCCAGCACTTAGAAAAATAATTTATTCTTTCAAGTCAGGAAAATGGTGAAAAATTAAAGATACCCCTTTTCCAGCACAGAAAAGTAGTTAAAAATAAAAGATACCTATCATCCAGCACAGAAAAAAAATTTGTTTTCCAAGTCAGGAAAATCGTGAAAAATTAGATACCCCTTTTCCAGCACAGAAAATAAATTACCAAAAGACCATTTTCCCTTTCCCCCTTTTCTTCCAATCCAGAAAAATGATTTTAAAAAAATAAAGATTTCCCTCTTCCAGCACATAAAAAATTACCTCGCCTTCGAAATCGGAAAAATGTTCAAAAATAAGAAATTCCCCTCTTCCAACACAGAAAATTTTTCAAAAATGATACTTGCCTCTTCCAACTCGGAAAAATATCACAAAAAATAATAATTTCCCCTTTTCAACTCGGAAAAAAAAAATAAATAAATTCTCCTTTCAATCCAGAAGTGTTTAAAAAAAATACTTCCCCGACCCGACACAAAAAAAAAAGATTTTTTTTCTACCACGTCAGAAAAATGGTCAAAAATTAAAGATACTGTTTTCCCCTCTTCCAACACAAAAAAAAATATTTGAGAACCACTCTTCTTTTTAATTTAAAAAAAAAAATATAAAAAAAGTAAGCATCCCCCTCTTCCAACACAGAAAAATGTTCAAAAATGATACTTTCCTCTTCCAGCCAGGAAAAATCATTTCTTCTTTCTGTTTTTTTTCATATACCTCCTTCCAAATCAGAAAAAATTAAATCCTCCTTTCAACCCAGAAAAGTATTTTTAAAAAAAGATTTCCCTCTTCCAATACAAAAAAAATTTCTTCTTTCTGTTTTTTTTTTTTTTAAATTTCTGTCTTTTTTTTTTGTCCCCTTTTCCAGCACAGAAAAGTAGTTAAAAATAAAAGATACCTCTCGTCCAGCAAAGAAAAAATTTTTTTCAATTCAGGAAAATCGTGAAAAGTTAAAGATGCCCCTTTTCCAACACAGAAAAAAAAATGAGGAAAATATTTATAAAAGGCGATTATCAAAGACCCACTTGTCATTGTAAAGCACTCTACTCGGAAAAAATTGCCATTGCCCTCGAATTTATATCGCTTGTCTTTTCCCACTTATTTTCCCAATAACCCAACGAATGACTTTCGTACGAAAGGAGAGCCGCCTACGTTCTGCTATTGCGATACGTATAACGTTAGTAAATCTTTTCGTTAGACACAACATGACTTGGCAATGCTTATCATTACTATATCGGGTACCTGAATGTACCCGTAAACTCTCTGACGACATTACGAGGCTATTTATCATACATTCACATTTCACATTCTTATCAATCATTTCCATCGGAGGCTCATTCCACATCTGAAATTCGAAATTCGACACAGCATCCCGAATCTCGTCCCTTCAATGTCTCCCTAATTTATTTACAAGAAATTTTTCCATTTTTCAATGCCTCAATCTTCCACCGACGTCAACGCCGGATTCAGTCGAGGACTCATTCCCATTCACAATTATCCTCCCATTCAACATTTTCATCGCACTCGTTTACAAACCTTCATTCGACTCAAGGCGAATAGGGCCTTCTTTGCCCCAAATCTCAATTTAAAGTTCAAAGGTCAGCGAACTCTTTTTTTTTAAACTGACTCTGAATGCGACCATAAATCTGGTTTCAATTTCTGGTCAGATTCTTCATATGGTAAACCAAGTGCGATGAAAATTTTGAACGATTTTTTTTGCCTTAGACATCGAAATTTCCGCGGACGTACTTTATCATATTCTTAACTTTACTTCTACAAGTACTCTAAATTTTATTACTTTTGTGGAAACGTGAACAAGGTTTTTAAGATAAATTAAAATTGATATTTTGAACCGTGAACGGGGGCTAAGCCAAGCGGAAGAGGAGGAGGAGGAGGAGGAGGAGGAGGAGGAGAAGCAAGAGGAGAAGGAGCAAGAGGAGGAGAAGGAAGAATAGGAGGAGGATGAGGAGGAGGCTGAGGAGGAGGCCGAGGAGGAGGCTGAGGAGGAGGAAGACGAGGAGATAGTAAAGTTAAATTAGAATACGTAGGCATTCAGAATGCAGAATGAAAGGTGCGCTGCTTAGCCCCAGTTTAAAGTAATGACATCTGAATTTATACAGATTTTAATTATAAACTTATTTCAATTAAAAAAACTTCTCATTCGCGTTTCCACTTTCAGAAAACTCCATTGAAACATTTATTGAATATTGATGGGAATGTTTATACATTTCTGAATGGAAATTGTTTTTAATTAAAAATTCAAATTAGAAACAAAATATCAAGTCCAACCAAAATCTTTTATTATTCCTTTCAGTTTCAATCGAGTTACGTTTCTGCAATCGGTAGAAATTTCCCTGAAAGGGAAAGAAAATTATTTCTCATTTTTTTCCAAAAATGAAGGAATAATTGTCTTTTTTGATACCGATTGGAAACTGTACTTAAAAAACTTTTCCTACAACCTTTTCGACTAATTTTATTTTCATCTCCCTTATCTTTTCATGGCAGTTTTATAGCTAGCTTCCGTGTGTCCGTGATCCGAATTTTCGGATAACGGATCTCTTACCTATTTACTTACAGAACAATCTCAATTCATTGAGAACAACCCTTTCCGAAATACACAATTTTCCTCTCTTTTTTTTTCTCACAATTTTTTCTCATTCTCTCTCATACTCTCATTTTAGTCCATTATTTTGTTTATACCACATGCGATAATTTCTTCTAGTTATATTGTAAAGAAATTTTTCAAAATAGATTAAATTAATTTCTCTATTCGTGAATATTTTGAAAGTATATGAAAATTATTTTATAGTTCTCTATATAAATATCTATGTAAATGATTCGCGTATGATTTTATTGTTCTTGTAATCTACAAAGACGGCACAAAGCTGAACTAGCAGTAAATACAAATTTTTACAACACACGTTTCAGAGAGTTTAGGGCAAAAAATTAAAATTTATTGTTATAAACTATTTTTGCTATAAAAAATAATTTGAGACATTGTAACCTCTGCGATAACTAAGATTTTTTCGAGGGAAAATTTTTTAATATAAAAGTTTTTGAAGTAAAGGTTAAATAAAATTGGGATCCTTCAGCTAAAATCTTTTATTTTAATTTTTTATTTAATTCTAGGACGATATGATCTGTAGATGATAACTATTTGAGAATTCCTTCAATAATGATTCGTGGTTCGAATTAAAATTTTCTATTAATTTAATTATTAACTTTTGCTAATACATTGTATTTTCTTAATATACACCGAATTCTCTGGAACGGTGGTTAATATGTGACGCAAAGACAAACATGAAGCGGTTTCAATATTTTCTTTGCAAAATTTCTAGAAAGCGAGTTAAGTCCGAGTCGTAAAATGTTGAGGAAATTTAAATTTCGAAATTTTTTTATCAGTTTCAAAAAGAGACAAAGAAAAAAGCAGCAACTTGAAAATAAATTAATTAGCGGGAAATTGCTTCGAAAACTACAAGAAATCAAATTTTATAATTTTTTCAGTAATTGAAGAATTTTAAGAAATACAATTTTTGTGAGTTTCTCGAAAAATTGTATTTTTTTCTGGGAAAAATCTTGGAAATTTCTTAGGAAATTCTAAGAACACAAATTTTCTGATTTTTTAGAAAATTTCCAGGGAAATTGTAATATTATTTTAAAATCTTGGATAAATTGAAGGAGAGATTATAACATCGAGTTTCTTAAAGTTCTGGATAATTTCTTCGACAATTTTCCGAGAAGTTTCTGTGAAACTCCGAGTAAATTTTTTGAAGATTTAACGAAAAATTTGAATTTCTTTAGATCCTAACAAAAATTTTCTGAGCGTTTCCTGAAGAATTTCAAGTAGAACTAAAAAAATGGTCCACTAAATTTCCGGACATTTTCATGAATACAATCGAATTTTCCGGAAAAATGTTTCTCAGAAAATTCCGTAGGATTTTCCCGTCGATTTTTCTGGAAAATTCAAATATTTTTTAATCTTGCGGAGAATTAATGAAGGACGATAAGGAGGAGGAATTGTAGTAAAATTAAATACCCGAAGTGTTCGATTCAATAATAAAAATAATTACATAATAATTAATTTACTTGTAAAGTTCCCATAAACATGATTGATGTTCCCTGAAAAATTACCAACAAGATTTTCTTGATTTCCCAATCAGTTATCAGTAAATGTTATTCTTGAGAATTTTTCGGAAAACTTAAAAATGTCTATATAATTCTAATTCTAAAATATAATTACATATTAAAAGTATTGTTTCTGTGCCAATTAAAATATTCAATTTAATTAAAATAATGTCAGTATCTAAATAAATAAATTTTACGACTTGGGTTTGAGAAAAGATCCGTTTCACACACATGGATCATTTCGGATTCGCATCTATTTAACATACAGTTCTCAAAACGGTTAACCATAATATATGGTTCTCTACTAATCATATTGGTAATAATAATGAAAAAATTATAATTATAATGACAATTATAATTATAATCCGTAATTTATATTATAATAAGAATCTTGTCAGCGAGCGTTTCAGACCTAGAGGTGTATTTACAAAAAAGACGGACGCTTTTGGGTGAAAATAGTCTAAGCTAAAATTAGGTAAGACACTCCGAACTGAACAAATCAGATCAGCAAAACGCTCGCGACTCGATTCTCCTTTTTTCCTTTTTATCTACTTTTTAGCTAGAACACTGTCATCACTAATATTTCACAAAATGCACATCAAAACACCTGCTTACGCATCTACTTTTCGCAATCTAAATGAATTTCAAACAAGTTCTTTACATTAAAAATTTAAAATCCTGAAAAACCTTTCTTAACTTTTATTATTCAACTTCTGAATAATAAAAATTAAATGGTTATATTCTTTATAAATAAATTGTATAATTATTCTATCATTGGTTTATTAAAATTTAAATAAATACTGAATTATCGCTGTTGTACTCAAAATTTAAAATCAAAAATAAATATGCAGGAAAAGTGGTTACAAAAACATTTTATACCGTATTCGGGGGCTAAGCGGCCCATATGAAAGCTGAGCTCATATCTAAATAGTAGGAGGAGAAGGAGAAGGAGGGGGAAGAAGAGAATGAGGAGCAGAAGGAGGAGGAGGAGCAAGAGGAGAAGGAGCAAGAAGGGGGGAAGGAGCAAGAGTAGGAGAAGGAGGAGGAGGAGGAGGAGGAGGAGGAGGAGGAGGAGGAGGCGGAGGAGAATCAAAGGTGCACCGCTTAGTCCCAGTGTACAGTAATACTATATGGATTTACACAGAAAAAAACTTCTCATTCGCGTTTCTACTTCCCGAAAGCTCCATTGAAACACTTATTGAATATTAATGTGAATAATAAATGCTTATACATTTCTGAATGCAATATTTCTTGACTTTTATTATTCAACTTTTGAATCATAAAAATTGAATCGTTCTATTCTTCATCAATAAATTTGATAATTCTATGATTGGTATAATAAAATTTGAAGAAACACTGAATTATCACTGTTGTACTTAAAATTGAAAATGGGAATTAAAAATGCGGGAAAAGCTGTTGGAAAAACATTTAGATTTTTGACTACTTAGAAACAAATCACTCAGCGGAAATAATCCGCAGACTTATTTACACACACACGTTCTACATACACACATAATCACACTCAGTTCTGTCCGATCGCACACTGCATCGTCTCGATTTCAATTTTCTTTTTAATATTTCACTTTAACGGGATCAAATTTCATTCAGCATGACCAAATTTGTTTTTTTATCCTTGATTGATTTTTTAGAGCCACTGTTAAGTAAGCTGACGAACGCAGCTCGGTTCTCAGTTCTCCGCATGTGAGAGCCGAGCTGCGATCGTCACTTAACTTCACAGTGGCTTTAAGCTTCCTGTAAATTATATCCTTGACTTTTCTCTAACCAGAAAATCTTTATTCCGAAAAAAATGTGAAACATTTCCAAATCCCGCCAATGTAAATTCTCGTATTTCAATTTGCAAAAACTCAGATCAATAAAAAATTGAGCGATACAAAAATCTAGATTATTAAAAGCCCCTGATGAAAAAAATCAGAATAGTATAGAATATAAAAAAGATTAGAAAGACTCTATTTAAAAAAAAATAATTTTGTTCTGAATTAATTATAAAATGTAATGGAAATTGCAGACGACGCTTACAAGTAATTCGTCGAGGTTTTGGGAATGGGAAAATGTAATTTTCCGTTTAGTATATTTTCAGTCTTGTGAGAGTTTCGTTTCACGAAGCTCTTTTCTTCGTTTTTTTTAAAATTCGTTTCCGTTTTTTGATGCTAGCGACGATGCTAGTGGCGGACCGGCGATTTTCTTCAAATAACACCTCGCCGCGGGGCGGTGAGGGCACCACCGCTCCGGTTCACCCTGCGGACTCTGGTCCAGGCCTGCCTCTGAAATTAAAAAACAAAATTAGCTGTTTTCATTTTTTGTTTAAATTTTTAGTTATAGTGAACTCTGGCTTATTCCAAGGGCCGAGAAACGTAAACATTAGGATATTTCAAGACTGGAGGGGCCTCCCACCTCTACCGCAAGGCGTGAGGTGAGTTTGTCAAGCGACGTTCATTGGCTGCCCCAGCCTTGTAGCGATGCGCGCGCTGTAAGCATGTGGACGTCCTTGCATTTACGCATCATGCATTCCAGTGTTTTTCAAGTGTTGTTGTTGACGTACGAACCGGTGAAAACATGGAGAACGATGGAAAAGTTAATAGAATCAAAAAATGACTTGAATATTTCACGGAATATTGAGTATTGTAGCATGACGTCACGATCATGATAGGATAGGTGGAAATGTCAGGAAGGTTAACGTAGTTGGTACATCTTGACATGGGAATGCATACGCCTTTTTTGAGAAAATATTTTAAACGTCAAAGTAAGTTATAAATGTCTGAATAGTAATATTTTTGAAGTGTGGAATGGATTTGCGAAATTCTGCTTCATCCTTTTATCGGTTGAAGACCTTTCAGTTTTACGAAATACAATCAACTATCCGAAATTTGAGGTTAGAATATCCGATTCTGATCAAATCGATCTGACACACTAACCTCAAATTTTGAATATTTTATTTCATGACACTGAAAGGTCGTCAATCGACAAAGGAATGGAACATGACTGAGAAAATACATTATACACATGACAAATATTTTCTCCAAAACGTCGTATACATTCTCATGACGTCATGCTAAAATACTCAATTTAAACCAACAAGGGCTTCCTGCTCTTCGGGCCTCTTTTTAATTGGTCAGTCACTGACGCGAGCGAGACCGTACAGGGACAGTAGTGGGAGGTGAGGAAACCGCGCCACTTGGAATATCCTAGCACGGGGGACTTGGAACTAGTAAGTCTTGGAATAAGTGCGTCTTGAAGTAAGTCAGAGTTTACTGTGCTTTTAAAGAAACTTTTTCAAATATTTTTTTTTTTGGTCAATCCATTTCCTGAATAGGGGCCATTCAAAAATCACGCTATTTTGAAATTTATTTTGAAAACTACCCTTCTTCGTCACAAATCATCACACTAACCTTTACCCCCCCCCCTCCCAGGGT
Organism: Andricus curvator; assembly: GCA_932195095.1. Classification (NCBI taxonomy): domain Eukaryota; kingdom Metazoa; phylum Arthropoda; class Insecta; order Hymenoptera; family Cynipidae; genus Andricus; species Andricus curvator. Next base: position 34,980 of record CAKNYM010053628.1, on the reverse strand, counting down.
GACGTCACAAATACGAACACCCCCCTCCACCGTTTTATTTCAATTTTTTTTCGATTTCATATGATCAACGCCTAAAATAAAGGTCAAAACAGGGAAAACAGGATGATTTTTCACGAGAATAAAGGAATGATAGAGAAATAAATTCTTCGAAAAATCTAATTTTTAACCAAATACTTAAATTTCAACCAATTGGTCGAATTCTCAAACAAAAATGATAAAACTTTAACCAAATTCAGTTTGATTTTTAGTAAAAAAGTTGAATTTTTTAAGCCAAGAAGACGAATTTTTTAGAATACAATTGGATTTTCAACTTTTCAACATTTAATTCAATGGTTGAATTAAAAAAGAAATAAATTTTTAACAAAATAGTTAAATTTTCAAGTAAATTTATGAATTTCCAATCAAAAAAGATTAATCTTCCACGAAAAATATATTATTTGACATATCAACCAAAAAGGGATTTTAATTTCAAATAAAAAACAGTCGAATTTAATAAAAAAATAAGAATTCCCAACGAAAAATTTAATATTCGATATTAAAAAAAAGGATTTTAATTTTAAATAAAAAATGTCTAATTTAACCAAAAAATATGAATTCGCAAGGAAAAATATAAATATAATATAAAAGTAATTTTCAATGAAGCAGAATCATTTTCTGCCAAAAAAGACGAATTTACAAATACTTAAATGTTCAACCAAATAGCTGAATTTTCATCTAAAAAATATTTATTTTAAACCAAAAATATAATGGTTACATTTTCAGTTGAAAAAATTAATTTTCAAACGAAAGAAAAAGATTTTCCAATGGAAATAGTTTAATCTTCAACCAATAAAATGAATTTTCAACAAAGTAGTTCAACTTTAAATGAACTAGTTGAATTTTCAATCAAGAAGAATAATTTTCTACCAAAAAAGACAAATTTACAATCAAATGAGTAAATTTTCCACCAAATTGTTTATTGTTTTTTATCCATAAACGAACAATTTTGATCCAAAAATGTTTTAAAATTTCAGTTGCAAAAAAAAAAAATTTCAAAGAAATGAAAAAGAATTTTTTGAACAATAGTTACCTTTTCAGATTAAAAAATGAATTTTCAACAAAAAAAATGAATTTTCAACTAGTTGAATTTTCAAAAAAGAAGATTAATTTTTTACCCAAAAAGACGAATCTTCACCAAAATAGAGTAATTTTTCACGGGACACCAAATAATTGAATTTTCAACTAAAAAATATAAGTTTAGAACCAAAAATGAAATTTTTTAATGAACATTTTTAATTTAAAAAGTTAATTTTTATTTAAAAAAAACTAATTTTCTACCAGTTAAAATAAACCAAAAAATATGAATTTTCAACAAAATAGTTAAATACACAGCCAAAAAGATGAATTTTCAAAAAACAAGATTAATTTTCGACCCAAAAACATGAATTTTCAACAAAATAGATAAATTTTTCACACTACACCAAATAGTTACATTTTCTACCAAAATAGTTAAATTTCCAACCAAATAGTTGAATTTTCAACTTAAAAAAGATAATTTTCAACCAAAAATAGAATAGTTACATTTTTAGTTTACAAATTAATTTTTAATAGAAAATTTTTTTTTTTACCATTTATAATGAACCAAAGAAGACGAATTTTTAACAAAATAGTTGAATTTTCTACCAAAAGAATTGAATTTTCTACTTAAAAGACGAATTTTTAACAAAATAATTAAATCTACAGCCAAAAAGATGAATTTTCAAAAAATATTAATTTTCTAACCAAAGAGACGAACTTTCGACAAAACATATGAATTTACCACCCGACAAGAAATAGTGGAATTTTCTACCAAAATAGTTGAATTTGCAACCAAATAGTTGAATTTTTAACTAAAAAAGATAATATTTTATCCAAAAATAGAATAATTATACGTTTAGTTTAAAAAATTAATTTGTAACAAAAAAAAATTTTTACCACTTAAAATGAATCAAAGAAGAAGAATTTGTAACAAAATGAATTGATCAAAATCGCTAAATCCCGTAGAACTTTGATATTCAGGAAATGGATTCACCCTATTGCAAACATTTTCCCGAGAATTTTCCGGGAAATTTTATATTTTAAACAATTTTTCGAAGAAATTCTTGAAAAAAGGCCAATAAAATTCCAGACATTTCTAAAAATATCTGGGACCTTTTTCCACGATTTTCCCGGAAAATGTCAGGAAAATTTCAGGAATACGAGTTTCTGGTATAGGTAACAATGTTCTAAAATAATTTATGAAAATCTACAGTAAACTTTCCAGGAATTTTCCCACAGAATTGCAGAAATTTCCGGGAATTTATTTTTTACGAGGTTCTGGGAAATAAAATGTTGCACCTATTTTATTATTAGAAATTTTCCGCAAAAGTTCCGGAAACTTATTTACAATTCACTTGTGTAATATTTCCCAAAACCAGTGAGATTTTTCCTGAGATCTATCCAACAAGTTCTTCGATTTGATCAGAAAATTTCATTCTCGAGGTTTTCCCGAAAAAATACGGAAAATTATTCAGGAAATAGAGAAGATAATATTTTCCGAAGAAATTACAATTTTTCCGGGCAATGCCATGAATGGTTTCTGTCAGCTTTTCGAGGACTTTTCTTCTCTTAGATTTTCTGAACTTTTCCCGAAAAATTGTTTGAAAAATCTGGAGTATTAAGACCTAGCGATAATTTCGCTAATTTTCCGAGACCTTTCTACAAATTTTCTAAAAAATTTCCAGGAGCTTTAGCTTCTTTTCTTAGAAAACTCCCGGAAAAGTATTTGGGAACATTTTCTGATTAGGATTATCTCGTGAGTTGCCAGAAAACCATCGTAAAATTTGCAAAAAATTCCAAGACTTTTCTAAAAATTTCATCGGAACATATAAAGAAAATCATCTGAAATTTTCTTTTCGATGTTTGGGAAATTATCACGAAAATCCCAAAATTTTCATGAGATTTTCGCGAAAAGATTTTCCAGAATCACTACTGGAAAATAAATAGGGTTTTCCGAGAATTGTCTATCGAAAACATTCCTAAACAAATTATTATTAAAAACCTGCCAAGATTTATTAAAAAATCTTGGAAAGTAATGAATTTACTAAAATTGAAAAAAGTGTTCTTTATTCTATTTTATGTTTTACTCACCTACACAAACCATTCGCCTTTCTGGCTGGAGGAGATGTCGCTATAAAGAAAAATAAATTATTAATTTATAATCCTTCGATTAACTAAATTGTTACTTAATCTATATTTTACATTGCAATAAATAGCTAACTAAATAAATAACTTCTAAAGTTTTAGGGATATTTAGATAACAATAAACAATTGTTGTTGTTAAAAAAAGGTTTTAAACCAATTTTCATCATGTTCTGTACTCATAAATAAAATTCCGCTTTTTCATGGAATTAACAGTTAATTATTTAGCAATGACTTCTTGCTATGAATCGATAAGATTTGATAATTTCTTTCAAAAAGTTAATTAAAAAATGTACTATTTGGCTATTTTTGAGCATTTAAACTTTTTTTAACACAAGAAAACGTTATTAACAAATTTTTTTTTCAATTGTACGGATACGATAATTAAAATATTAATGATAATAGTAGATCGTTATCAAAGTATCTGAAATTTTTTTTGAAATTGGTAACAGTTTATTACGTTAAAAGAACAAAAATTAAAAGCTGAAGAATAGCCAAATAATGCATTCGTCAATAAAGTTGTTTGAACAATTATCAAACGTTATCGATTTATAGCAAGAAGTCATTGCTAAATAATCAGTTGTTAATTCCGTGTAAAAAGTGGAATTTTATTTATAAATACATGAAATGATCGAAATATATTTAAACAATTAGAATTAACAATAAAAATTGTTTACTGTCATCGAAGTATTCTAAAAATTTAGAAGTTAGGTATGTACTGTTAATTGCGTCGGAAAAAGCAAGTTTGAACGTCCACAAATAGCCACATAGTGCATTTGTTAATTAATATTGTTTAAACAATTATCAGTTTTTAATGGATGAACAAATATAATACTTAGGCTTCATTGCCAATATATAATAATCGATTCTGTAGAAAAACTTGATTTACTCCATCATAACTAATTGATATGTGTAATTGTTTATAAACTTTTTTATAAAATAACAAATTATTCATTAAATTTCTTTTATGCACTGAAAAACCTTTTTGTCCATGAATTATTCAAATTTAGTGCGAATCAAGTGACGAATAGCTGCCCATCCCCAAAAAACCATTATCATTCAGTTATTTGTTTATAACAAATTCCATAATTATCTAAACATTTGCGTCGCTATTGAACACCTTTTTTTAACTAGCTGCTTCATATTTTCTAGATATTTTGGAATAAATCCAAGTATTTCTTAAAGAACGGTATTTTTAAAAAATCAAAATTTTTTTCTCATATTTTGTTATCAAATAAAAAATTAATTTAACTTTTTTCAAAAATCAGCTATGGGAGTTTGATGCGTTATTTTATCAGGTTTCATTTTTTTAAATGTTCAAATGAAAATAAATTTGTACGCGGACATTCTTTCCCCCACTGTGCAGCATCTTTCTGAAAGAAAATGTACCCTAGGACCCAGTAATCATATAAAAAGGCATGAAGATCTCAAAATATAATGAAAAAAAAATTAATGAAGAAACAAAAATTGCATACCTATCCGACCCGTGACTCCTCACTTTGCCTGGCAGTAGAGGCGGACCCGGGCCGCGCTGTGCCCGTGCCTGAGGCCCGCAGGGTGCAGCCAGTTTCCCGGCCTTGGAAGGGTCGTGGCCCCGGTTATCCCGGTCCCAATTGGGCCGAGCGATCCGAATGTGCTCTTTAGGTTGGTCATACCCGCCGGCATCCCGGCCGACGCTCCGTTCGATCCGTACATCTGTTGCACTGAAAAATCGTGAGGCCCATCAGTCCCAGCAACATTATCTTACACTCTTACAGATTACTCTCAAATATATATAATTATATCCTCCAATCATTTTTACGTTCATTCAATAAATAACGGCAAGAAATAGGTAATCTGGTAAAGAATTTAGCAGACTATCTACTTTACCGATAGTTGGTAAGCGATCTTATTTATCAACAGTAGGTAGGTGACCTACTTTACCGATAGTTGGTAAACAATCTTATTTATCAACAGTCGGTAGGCGATCTACTTTACCGATAGTCAATAATTCGATTTAATAATTCATCGAATACACTGATAGAATCGTTTCAAATTTTTCTAGAGTCCTCTACAGAAACTCGAATATCCTCCTTCACTACACCCTTTGCTTTTATTTTCGAGAGTCGAATGAGCAAACCGTGATGCGAAATCCGATCTGAAATCACTTTAGAGGGGTTGAAGCTGTATTGGAGTGAATCTGTATTTGTGTGTGTGTGTGGGGGGGGGGGGGGTGTTGTCCCGCTGGAAAATAAACGCTCGGTTGCTCATTTCATTCTCCGAAATCTGCTTTTGCTCTCGTCCTGATAAGCCTTGTACCTGTCTTGGTGCTCAAGCGTTTTTGTAAGCTCGAGAAATATCTCCCGCGGATGAAGAAATTCACAAAAAGAGAGGCAAAATTAGTCTGATTTTCTGAGTCACTTCAAACTCTTTTTTGAAACATTTTCAGCCTTCTAGTATTTTTTCTGTTAAACGAAGGCTACAGCTTCAATTGCGGTTTCGGATCAAGTAGACGATTGTGAAATCATAATTGAGGGTCCAGAGAAAATAGCCGATTATGAATTTCTAATTGCAGGTTCCGGATTGGGTAGCAAACTACTGAATTATGATTGAGGTTCCGGATTAAGTAGCTGGTTCAGGAAAAACAATTTTATTGAGAGCCAGAATCAAGTAACTGGGTAAAGAATTATAAATGAGGGTCCAGATCATGTAGCCAGTCATAATTGAGGGCCTAGATCATGTAAGCGATTATAAATGAGGGTCCGGATCATTTAGCCAGTCATAATTGAGGGCCTAGATTGCGTGACCGATTATAAATTATGGTCCGAATCAAGCGGCAATTTCCATTTCAGCGCCGTCTACCTGTTCGACTTACCCTCTCCACTCGACTTCCCCTCACGTCGCTGAGTGAGCGGTGACGCTGTGTCGAGCCTTCGTAGCGGTGGGGGGTCCTTTGTCCTAATGAGGAATAAAATGCGAAACATAAAATTTTTTTCATTTCGCAATTATCAATTTAAAAATATTATATTCGGAATCGACGTTTCTTGGCGATTCCAACGATATGTCACTTTCAATCAAAAGATTAAAATTAGAATACGTTAACCCAGCTATTAGTTTATATTTAAATATGAAATTTTCAACCAGAAAGAATAATTTTCTACAATAGAGGCGAATTTTCAACGACATACATGAATTTTCTGTAAAATAGTTCAATTGTCAACTAAAAAGAATACATTTTTCAATCAAAAATGGAATAGCTGAATTTCAAGTTTGAAAAATGAATTTTCAACTAAAAACAATGAATTTTCAACAGAACACATGAATTTTTACCTAAATATCTAGTAGTTATAAATTATGAAGCTATACATTTTCAACCAAAAATGGAATAGTTGAATTTTCAGATCAAAAAATTAATCTTCAACAAATTTCAACCACATAGATAAATATCCAACTAAAATGATAAAGTTTCAACCAAAAAAGAATTAATTTCAGTTTAAAAATTATTTCAAGTAAAATAAACTATTTTTCAACCAAAGAGACTTTCGGTTGGAAATTCATCTTTTTAAGTATAATTTTAGTTGAAAATTTGTCTCTTCAGTTAAAAAATAGTTTATTTTACTTAAAATAATTTTTTCACTGAAAATAATTATTTTTTGGTTGTTGAAAATTAATTTTTGAATCTGAAAATTCAACTATTCCATTTTTGGTTGAAAATGTATAACTTTATCATTTATAACTACTAGGTATTTAGGTAAAAATTCATGTGTTTTGTTGAAAATTCGTTTTTTTAGTGGAAAATTAATTGATCAAGCTGGAAATTCAACTATTTCATTTTTGATTGAAAAGTGTATTCTTTTTAGTTGAAATTGAACTATTTTGTAAAAAATTCATGTATGTCGTTGAAAATTCGCCTCCTTTGGAGAAAAATTAATCTTTTTGGTTGAAAATTCCACATTTAAATTTTCCAGAGACAAATTTGCTACAACATTGAACAGTTGAATAATTTATGAATAATTTGTTATTTTATAAAAAAAGTTTATAAACAATTACACATATCAATTATTTATGATGGAGTAAATCAAGTTTTTCCTACAGAATCGATTATTTAATACTTGGCAATGAAGCCTAAGTATTATATTTGTTCATCCATTAAAAAATGATAATTCTTTAAACAATCTTAATTAACACATACGAATTTTCTACAAATTTCAACAGTGGAATTTTTAACAGACAAGTTTTCTACAAAATTGACTGTTGCATTTTCTCACCTATACTATGGAAAATTCCATAATGCTAGCCAGTGTCAAAACATAAACTAAAAGCTGGGTTAACTTATTCTAATTTTAATATTTTGGTTGCAAGTTACATATCGTCGGAATCGCCAAGAAACGTAGATTCTGAATATAATATTTTTAAATTGCTAATTGCAAAATTGAAAATTTTTTATGTTTCGCATTTTATTCCTCATTAGGACAAAGGACCCCCACCTCCGCTAGGAAAGCTCGATACAGCGTGAAGGTGTTCGCACACGAAAAACCGTTGCAGTGCGCTGGAGACGTCTCACGGACGTGCCGTCCGCGCACGAACACATAACGCCAACAAATCGCGTGCAACCTGCTGTGCTGCTATGGTCCGTGGCAGCACTTACTCAAGTGCGTTGCGAACTAGTGTAAGTAGCGACGTACTTTTGTGCGTCACCGCTCGGACCGCAGCAGCACGACAGGTTGCACGCGATTGGTTGGCGTTATGAGTTCGTGCGCGGACGGCACGTCCGTGAGACGTCTCCAGCGCACTGCAACGCATTTTCTTGTGCGAACACCTTCACGGCTCACTCGGCGACGTGAGGGGAAGTCGAGTGGAGAGGGTAAGTCGACCAGGTAGATGGCGGTCAAATGGATACTGCCCGAATCAAGTAGCTGGGAAAGGAATTATAGTTGAGGGTCCAGATCAGGTAGCCAGTTATAACTGAGGTCCCAGATCAAGTAACCCATTATAAATTAGGGTACGGACCAAGTAGGCAGGTATGGAATTATAATTGAGAGTTTAGGTAAAGTGGCCAGTTATAATTCAGGGCCCAGACTAAGTAACCAATTGTAAATGATAGTCCGGATCAAGAAGCTGGGTAAGGAATTATAATTGATGGTCCAGATCATGTGACTAGTTATAACTGAGGGACCATATCAAGTAACCGATTATGAATAAGGGTCCGGATCAATTAGCTGGATCAAGAATTATAATTAAGGTTCCGGATTATGTAGCCAGTTATAATGGAGGACCGAGATCAAGTAACCAATTATAAATGATGATCCGGATCAAGTAGCGGAGTGAGGAATTATAATTAAGGGCCTGGATCACGTAGCCGGATGAAATTAAGACACCAGATCAAGTTTGATTAAAAATGAGGGTCCGAAACTTGTAGCCAGTTATAATTGAACGCTTAGACTAAGTAACCGATTATAAATGAGACCCCGGATCATGTAGTTGGCTAAGGAATTATAATTCCGGGCCTGAATCATATAGCCGGCTATAGCCCAGACCAAGTAAGCTATTAAAAATGACGGTCTGTATCAAGTAGCTCAGTAAGGATTTATAATTGAGGGTCCGGATCATGTAGCCAGCTATAATTTAGAGCTCAGATCAAGTGGCCGAGGCCGATTATAAATGGGACCCCGGATCAAGTTGCCGGATAAGGAATTATAATCAAGGATCTTGATCATTAACCAGTTATAAACGAGGGCCTAGATCAAGTCACCAATTATAAATGACGGTACGGATCAAGTTTCTAAATAAGGGATTTCAATTATGATTCCGGATCATGTAGCCAGTTATAATTGAAGGCCTAGATTAGGTGACCGATTATAAGTGAGACCACGGATCAAGTGGCTGGGTAAGGAATTATAATTGAGGGCCTAGATCAAACAAAAAATAACAAGTGAGACCCCGGAATAAGTTGCCGGGTAAGGAATTATAATTGAGCGCCTCATTCATGTAACCGGCTATAATTAAGGGCTCAAATCAAGTGGCTAATTATGAATAAGGGTCCGAATCAATTAGCTAGGTAAAAAATTATAAATGAGGGCCCGGATCATGTAGCCGGCTATAATTGAGAACCCAGACTAAGTAACCGATCAGAAAGGAGGGTCTGGATCAAGTAGCTGGGTCAAGAATTATAATTTAGCCGGACCCGGATCATGCGGCCAGTTATAATTGAGGGCCTAGATCAAGTAACCTACTATAAGTGAGACCCCGGATAACTGAGGGTCCGGATCATGTAGCTGGCTATCATTGAGAGCCTAGTCCAAGTAACTGATTATAAATGAGAGTCCTGGTCAAGTAGCTGGGTGAAGAATTATAACTGAATGTCTATAGCGATTTATAATTGAGAGCCTAGATCAACTAACCGATGCTAAATGATGGTCCGGATCAAGTAGCTGTGTAAATAATTTTAATTGAGGGTCCAGATCATGTAGCCGGTACGTGTCTTCTAAAAGGCTGGTGAAAGATCTGTCAGATCCAGGGCTAGAACCCAACAATGATCCCTACTACGAGCAGATGGAATGGAAGCGATTGAAGATGAGAACATTATTTCCGAGGTACAAGCAGTTCGAACGCAATTGTACGACACTAGATCGATGAATCCTACGAACGTGATTTAGGAAAATATTCTGTAATCACCTTCATGACCTGTCCGGAATAAAAAAGCTTTGTATACAGTCATTGATATCAACGTCTTCCTCTCAAATTTACAAGCAATCAAGGAAGCAAGAGACTAACTAGGTCTTCAAGTCCCTTGGCAGGCCCTTTATTGAAATTCCCTGGACAGTTATAAAAGAATTAGATTTCATAAAGGATGAAAAAAAATGTAATGAGATCCGAATGTTTGAAAACGAAAGCGAGAAGGTCTGTACGTTTTTGGGACAATTGTCCGATGATGAAATTTTACAAAACTGTCTTTAAATTCGCAATAGAGCGATGATACATGACATTGCGACTCCTGGAAGGAATCTTAGAAAAGATTGATTATTTGTATATCAATGACTCTAGAAACTACTCCTTTTCTGCGAATAATTTATCTTTCAATCATGAGAATCCAGATAATATTAGGGCACTGCTTGACGAAAAATTGTTGACCGCAGAAGAAAATTTTTAAAAAGCAAAGGTTGTTCTCCTGAGTCTTCTTTCATCTGTGGTGGCTACGGAAATGTAGAATTTGTATGCCGAGTCCTGGGAACGCAATACAATTGTGAGGTCTCCTTGGTCGACTGAAGATGTTTTTAAATGTGCTATAAAACACTTGATGGCAGCAGTTAGTGAATCTTTTACGAGCAGAGCTGATCCAATTCTTCAGGAACTATTGGAAACTATTACGCATCCACGAAATGGCGATAAGAGATTGAAGGTCGTAAGTTACGTACTGGAAAGCTGCAGTAATTTGTTTCAAATACTGATGCAGCAAAAGCACACGCACCTTCTGGATAAAACGACATAATCAATAATAGCTTTAAAGCAAAGATGCCTCGAAGAAACTAAAAAAATAGGTAAGAAGAGGATACGGGACAAGATCGACATGATGAAAATATTGCAAGAAAAGACTGTAGGGCGGAAGTTGCTTTAAATTATTCTAAAAAAGTCTATGCGTTCATTTGTGACTTAGGTGCAGATAAGACATAATAGCACGATACGGATGGTATGGTATTATTTATTCTTATTTATGCGGTTTATTTCAAGTTTGTGACTTACCCGGGTGGAATAAATTATATTAATTTTATATTTTAATTTTAAAATTGCATATGACAAGAAAAATAATAATCACGCGTGTAGCGCACGTAATTTTTTTCTGGTAAATTTAAAATTTGGATATCACTAGACGCTTGGACAATAAATTTCCGCGTTTCGAGCTCTTGTCCCCTTATCGCATGCGGGCCCTCAATTGAGGGTCCACATCAAGGAGCCGGTTAAAAAATTATAATTGACGGACTGAATAAAGTAGCCGGTTATAAATATCATAAAGAATCAGTCATACTTGATCCGAGTCCTAAATTTAAAAAAAATACTAAATTGGTAAATTAAAAATAATAATTCGTATGGATTTTCTTGTTTCTGCTTTTAAAAAGCCCTTATCGCATGCGGGCCCTCAATTGAGGGTCCGCATCAAGTAGCCGGTTAAAAAATTAGAATTGACGGACTGGATAAAGTAGCCGGTTATAAATATCATAAAGAGTTAGTCATACTTGATTCGGGTCCTGAAGTAAAAAAATACTAAATTGGTAAATTCAAAATAATAATTCATAGGGAGTTTCTTGTTTCCGCTTTTTAAAAAAAAACCCTTATCGCATGCAGGCCCTCAGTTGAGGGTCCGCATCAAGTAGCCGTTTAAAAAATTATAATTGGCGGACTGGATAAAGTAGCCGGTTATAAATATCATAAAAAGTTAGTCATACTTGATCCGGGTTCTGAATTAAAAAGAAAATACTAAATTGGTAAATTAAAAATTCGTATGGATTTTCTTGTTTCTGTTTAAAAAAAAAAACCCTTATCGCATGCGGACCCTCAGTTGAGGGTCCGCATCAAGCAGCCGATTATGAAATTATAATTGACAGACTGGATAAAGTAGCTGGTTATAAATATCATAAAGAGTTAGTCATACTTGATCCGGGTCCTGAATTTAAAAAAAAAACTAAATTGGTAAATTAAAAATAATAATAAGTGGGGATTTTCTTGTTTCTGCTTCCAAAAACCCCTTATCGCATGCGGGCCCTCAATTGAGGGTCCGCATCAAGTAGCCGGTTACAAAATTATAATTGACAGCCTGGATAAAGTAGCCGGTTATAAACATCATAAAGAGTTATTCATACTTGATCTGGGTCCTGAATTAGAAAAAAAAACTAAATTGGTAACTTAAAAATAATATTTCGTAGGGATTTTCTTGTTTCTGCTTTAAAAAACCCCATATCGCATGCGGGCCCTCAATTGAGGGTCCGCATCAAGTAGCCGATTATGAAATTGTAATTGTCAGACTGGGTTTTGTAGACGGTTATAAATATCATAAAGAGTTAGCCATACTTGATCCGGGTTCTGAATTAAAAAGAAAATACTAAATTGGTGAATTAAAAATAATAATTCATAGGGATTTTTTTCTGGTGACAGTGAATGTAGGATGTGTGTAACAGATGCTGACAAGAATCGAGTCTAAATCCCGGGACTCGCTAGGATCAGACCCCCCTATCGCATGCGGGCCCTCAATTGAGGGTCCGCATCAAGTAGTAGGTTAACAAATTATAATTGGCGGACTGGATAAAGTAGCCGGTTATAAATATCATAAAAAGTTAGTCATACTTGATCCGGCTCCTGAATTTAAAAAAATACTAAATTGGTAAATTCAAAATAAAAATTGGTAGGGATTTTCTTGTTTCTGCTTTAAAAAACCCCCTTATCGCATGCGGGCCCGCAATTTAGGGTCCTCATCAAGTAGCCGGTTGAAAAATTAAAATTGACGGACTGGATAAAGTAGCCGGTTATAAATACCATAAAGAGTTAGTCATACTTGATCCGGGTTCTGAATTAAAAAGAAAATACTAAATTGTTAAATTAAAAATAAAAATTCGTAGGGATTTTCTTGTTTCTGCTTTAAAAAAACCCTTATCGCATTCGGGCCCTCAATTGAGGGTCCGCATCAAGTAGCCGATTATGAAATTATAATTGACAGACTGGGTTATGTAGCCAGTTATAAATATCATAAAGAGTTAGTCATACTTGATCCGGGTCCTAAATTAAAAAAAAAACGAAATCGGTAAATTGAAAATAAAAATTCGTAGGGAGTTTCTTGTTTCTGCTTTTCAAAAAAAACCCTTATCGCATGCGGGCCCTCAATTGAGGGTCCGCATCAAGTAGCCGGTTAAAAAATTATAATTGACAGACTGGATAAAGTAGCCGGTTATAAATATCATAAAGAGTTATTCATACTTGATCTGGGTCCTGAATTAGAAAAAAAAAATTGGTAAATTAAAAATAATAATTCGTAGGAATTTTCTTGTTTCTGCTTTGAAAAACCCCTTATTGCAT
>CAKNYM010053628.1:8510-21731 GCA_932195095.1 Andricus curvator | reverse complement strand
GGGTCCGCATCAAGTAGCCGATTATGAAATTATAATTGACAGACTGGATTATGCAGCCGGCTGTAAATATCATAAAGAGTTAGTCATACTTGATCCGGGTCCTGAATTAAAAAAAAACTAAATTGATAAATTAAAAATAATAATTCCTAGGGATTTTCTTGTTTCAGGTGACAGTGAATGTAGGATGTGTGTAACAGGTGCTGGCAAGAATCGAGTCTAAATCCCGGGACTCGCTAGGATTAAACAGTCCGTTTCAACGGCTTAAATCCTGGCGGGACTGTATGTGGGATTAGGGAAAGCAAATAGCGAGACATAAAGTTTCCCCTGAAATGGACTCAAGAATACAAGAGAGTAACTATAATCTCAATTCAATATAGTCAGTGGTGTAGTCTTAAAAGAAAAAGTGGCCCGGCGATATTTTAAATAAACTACGTTACCAATTTGAAGGGTGGGAGGGCGGCTAAACACAAGGTTCGTTACAAAGGAGGAGGGGGGGGGGTATAAGTGGAAATGACGTTACGAACTTAGATAACATTTTAGATCTTAAACTATTACATAAACAAACGAGATGAATTTCGTTTGGTTAAAAATTCTATTATTTGATTGCAAATTTAATTATTTTCTTGAAGATGCAACTATATTGTTAAAAAATCATCCTTTTTATCAAAAATTCAACTATTTTGTTAAAAATTCCATTTTTAGTTGAAGGTTCATCTCTTTGGTTGAAAATTTAACTATTTTGATGAAAATTCGTTTCATGTTTGGTTGAAAATAAATTGTGTAAAGTTAAAAGTTAAACTTTTTGGTTGAAAATGAATGTATTTTATTGAAAATTCGTCTTAGTAGAATGTACATATATTGTTCAAGTTAAAAATTCAAAATTTTGGTTGAAAATTAAACTTTTTGGTTAAAAATTATATTCTTGGATTAAAAAATCAACTTTTTTCTAGATAATTTACCTTTTTGGATTTAAAATAAATAATTTTCTTGAAAATTAATTTATTTTGTTAAAAATTCGTCTTTTTGGGTAGAACATTATTATTCTTGGTCGATAATCCATGTTTGTGGTTGAAAATTTAACAATTTTGTTAAAACTTCGCTTTTTTTGTTCAAAGTTATTTTATAATTAGAGTTTTTATCTGAAAATTTAGCTATTCTATTTTTGTTTTAAACTTTATTCTGTATATTTTATAAGTTAAAAATTAAACTATTTGGTTGAAAATTAAACTTTTTGGTTAACAAATTATACTTTTGGGTTGAAAATTCCACTTTTTTGTAGATAATTCGCCTTTTTGGCTTTAAAATTAAATAATTTTCTTGAGAATGCATGTATTTTGTTAAAAGTTCGTCTTTTTTGGTCGAAAATTAATCTTCTTGATCAAACATTCAGAAATCTTCTTGGTCGAAAATTAATCTTTTTCATTATTCTTGTTTGTTCAAAGTTCAACTTTTTGGTTGGAAATTCAACTATCTTTTTAAAATTATCATTCTTGATTGAAAATTAAATTTTTTGTTAAAAATACATATTTTCTGATTTAAAAGTCCACTTTTTTCTAAAACATTCGAGTTAGTTTGTCTTTTTGTCTTGAAAATTCACATAATTAATTGAATTTTAATCTGTTTTCTTTGAAAATTTAACTATTTTGTTAAAGTCATCGTGTTTGGTCGAAAATTCAACTATGTTGTTAAAAATGCAGTCTTTCGGATTGAAAATTTGTCTTTTATGGTAGAAAAGTCTTCTTGGTTAAAAATTTATCTTTCTTGGTTTGAAAGTAACTTTTTTGTTAAAAACTCAACTGTCTCCGAAAAAATTCGTCTTTTTGGCTTTAAAATTTTGCTACTTGGTTAAATCTTCAAATAATTTTTGAAAAACTCGCCTCTTTCATTGGAAAGTTCATCTATTTGGTTGATAATGCAACTGTTTGGTTGAAAATAATTTTTTTTGGTAAAAAACTCGTCTTTTTGCGTTGAAAATGGATCTTTTTGTGTAGAAAATCGTTTTTGGTTGTAAATTCCACTATTTTGTTGAAAGTACAATATATTTCGGCTTGAAATTTTAGGAATTTAAAGTGATCCGTATTAAATTCAATATGTAATCTACCCTTGCAGAAATTTCAGAGTGGCCCTGGTCGGGGCCAGATCTGGCAAAATCTGGCCCCAATCGGGTATCCCAGTTAGGGCCAGACTCGAAATGAAACGCCTAATCCGATCAGGACCTGACTGGGGTATCCATAAGGAAGGCCCGATCTGGCCCTGAACAGGCCCATTCTGATTTTTATTTATAAGAATATAATTAAAATATAATTTATTTATTAAAGAAGCAAACAATTAATTAAGAATATTAAACATTATATAAATATTTTGAAAAATTTTCTGAAACTTGTCGTTAGATTCATGTATTTTGTTGAAAATTCATCTTTTTTGATAGAACATTAATCTTCGTCTTTTTGGGTAGAAAATTAATCTTCTTTGTTGAAAATTTAACTTATTGGTTGAAAATTCAACGATTTGGTAGAAAATTCATATTTTTGGTTAAAAAGACGTCTTTCTAGGTAGAAAATCATTCTTGTTTGTTGAAAGTTCAACTTTTTGGTTGATAATTCAACTATCTTGTTAAAAATTTATCTTTTTATTGAAAATGATCTTTTCTGTTGAAGATTTATTTATTTATCTTAAAGTCACTGTTTTCCATAATATTAGACTTTTCAGCTTAAAAACTTTACTCTTATGTTGAAAAATCAGCTTTCATTGTAGAAAAGTTAGCTTTTTTAGATGTAAATAACCTTTTTTGATCAAGAACCAACTGCTTTCTAAAAAATTTTTTCTTCTTCTTGAAAATTCTAATATTTGATTGAACTTTAATCTTTTTTGTTTGAAAATTCGAAAATTTGATTGAAATGTTTTTTGGCACGTGGAGCAAAGTATAAAGAAGTGAGGTTATAATGCCAAAAAGTTGTCGACGCTTTCTCAAAGTTCACTGTCGGAAATCTTAGAGATCTGGATAATTCTAGTTTGATATGAACACCTCACTTCGGTCTAAAAACTTTGCGTCAATGATTAACGAGGTGAATTGAGAATTATTCAAAGCGATTTATCCACATGACTTTACCGGTTTATCTGTTTACTGTTCGTCACTTTTACAAAGTTGTCTTCCTTTCGTTCGTTCGTTGCCAAATAATCGAACGGAAGACTAATCGAATACATTCGAGATTAGCGCGGCAAATTCAAATCTAAATAAGTATAAACTCTAAACAGATTAAAAAAATACCTACAATAATTAATACTAACTTGATAATTGTATAATTATTAACTGATTTAATGCGTCCGTAAACATACATTTTGAGACATTTTGTTCAAATCAATTTGAGCATTTTTTACTTTTTTCTCGTTTCTTATATTCTTTGCATATGAGAAGTTAATTTTAACTACTTAACTTTAGGTTAGTCACTGAAATGAAAATTAGTTGAATATTCACTAATTAATACAGGTACTAATTTTAAAATTAATTAATTCTAATTTTTAAACTAACTATGAATTAACAGAAAGTAGCCCGATGTGGCCCAGACCAGGACCACAATAGTAGCCATAATCAGGACCGCATTCTGCTAACCCGATCGGGTCCACGTCGGGAATCAGGATCAAATTGGGCAATTTCTCCACGGGTACATGAATATTTTAAAAATAATTTATAAACGTAAAATACGTCTTAAGCTAACGGTTACGTTACATCCAGGGGGGGGGAGGTCAAAAAAGCCAAAAATTGGTAAAGTAGTTAATGGATGGCCCATAACTGAAAAAATTTCCCGTGTGACAAGAAAGTGGCTTGGCGCCACCAGGCCTTCCAAAAAGAACCTTGGTGTCGCCAGGCCTCGACTAAACCACTGAAAAATGAATATAGTCCCAGACTGGATCGAACTATGTTAGCGGTACAAAAAATAAATAAATTTACATCAAGAATGTATATCTATATTATATAATAATCTAAATGTATTTATTCGACGTAAAGCTATTTTCTTATACGCTCTGCGCAAATCCGTTTGACCCACATTCTTTCCGCCATAAAGGAGACTTTATATCCGTATTCCACGTCCTCGGTATCTTTTCCCGGAAATGCGCCCGCCAACAAAAAACTTCGCGACCTTCTTTCTTTTATCTGTAAACGTTGCTTATTACCATTTTTATTTCAGCTTTGTTTCAGGGAAGCTGAATTGCGATATTTTCTACTTTTATTTTGAGGGGTGAGAGAAATTTTTTTATATTTATTATTATTTTATACATTCTCATCAGAGAAGGTATATTTGTAGAATAAGGTAAGATTTGTGTAAAATTTGACTCCCCTCCCCATTTTTGTCAAATGTCCACGTTTTGAGACCCCCTAAACCCAAAAAACAAGTTTTTACGAATGTGTCTGTCTGTATGTCTGTCTGTGAGCACGATAACTTTCGAAAAAGTTGACAGATTGGATTGGCCTTTGCTATACTCTTTAACTGCCCTAAAATTAAGGTCAACTTCGTTAGCCAACCGTTTTGGATGAAAATTCAAAAAGTGAGAGCATTTTCAAAATTTTTGAGACCACTTTTTTTTAGAACTTGAAAATTCTGTGTACGGCTGTTTGTAGTATTCAAGAAGACAAAGAATTTATCCTACTGACTTTTTTCGATAAAAAACAAATTACCAAAATTATAGCATTTACAATATTCAAAAAAACAAAAGAAAATTAAAATTTTGAGCCCAACAACGCACGATTTGAAAAAAAATCAAGAGAAAAACGTTGCTTATTGAACACCCTACAAGATTGTCATAATAAATGTTAGCATTTTCTTGAAAAATCGAAAATTCTATTTTTAATCGCACAAAAAAATAATCAAAAATCAAAAATTCCATTTTTCCGTTTAATTATACAAAATACGACAAAAGATTAATTGACGGAAATTGTGCATTCAAAAAGATCTAAAAATTGGTTAATATTCACTTTTTGATAGGACGCGTAGTTTTTGTTTAAATTCGTAAAAAAGCGTAAAAATACGTATGAAAAACGGAAACCAGAGAGAATTAACTGAATTAAATTTCTTCATTTTTAAGACATCTCATTGAAAATTCAATAAATTACAAAATTATCAAATCTTTAATTTAAAGTTGTACTTTATTAAAAAAAATTTTAACTAAGAGGCAACTTGAAATTTGTTTATTTTAATTATGATTTTATTTGATTTGTTGAATTTTAAATACAAACTTGTAGCCTAATCTTCAAGGCGTGAGTATTTCAAAATAAAATTTTTTTTAATCCAGTTGTGAGATAACATGAAAATTTTCAACTTCAATTTTACTCTGATTCAAAAGTTGGATTTTAGTTGCACATTCTTCATTTTATCTTCAAGCCGGTAAGTATTTTAAAAATGTTCAATAATAAAACCTTTATTGTTTCATTATGAAAATCTTAAATTTTAACGAAGGAAATTTCATTTTTTTGTTTTTATTTAAAAATCTCTTTTTAGAGTACAATATTACAATTTCGATGAGATAAAAAAACTTAGAGCATTTTCAAAATTTGAAACACAATTTTTTAAAGAGTTTTAGAAATTTTTATCAAAGTTTTTGGTATATAAAAAAACACTTGCAAATTATCCTGAAGGCATTTTTAATTTTGATCAAAGTTAAAAAAGCTATATGCTTTGCAACATTTAAAGAAAATTTAAAAAAATAGGAAAAACTGTTTTTCTGATAGCTTAAGAAATTTCAATCAAAATTGTTTCTAGATACCAAATATCTTTTGAAACTATCGCCATTAAATTTTTCTATTAGACCAAAATTCAAAAAGATATATCATTTTCAAAATTGTGCATTTTTTGTTTTTAAGGGATCTGTCTAATTGAAAGCTGGACATTTGACCTTCAAGATCATCAAAATTTTATTTTTTCATCTTTAAAATTAAAGAGTTTTTGAATTGGAAAGTTTACAATTGAAAATTATTCATGTTTTAAGTTTTACAATTAAAAATTCTGTAATTTTGATGCTTCACATTCAAAATTTCTTCAATTAGGGAGATTTAGAATTGAAAACTTGACTTTTAATTTGTTAAATCTTCCAAATTTAATAATATTTAATTATACATCTTTAGTCTGAGAGTTTTCAATTGTAAATTTCAAAAATTGAAGAATTTTAAATTGCAAATCATCAAAATTGAACAATCTTCAAAATTAAACTATTTGAAAAAAAAATTAACGATTTCAGCCATAGAAAAATTTACATTCAAAATTTAAAACAGCAGATTTGTAGACAACCTTTTCCTCGGAAAACTAAGCCATCAATTATAAAAATTTTAAAATTTTTCAAAAGTTGATAATATACGATAGTAAGATAAAAGTTAAGTGCACAAAAAATGGCTAAACTAAATATTTTTTGTAAGTTTCAAACTGAAGAGCTTTTAATCTGAAAAATTTGCAACTAAAAATTATGCAAATTTGAAGTTTTGGAATTAAAACTTCTGTAATTTTTATGATTTAAATTAGAAATTTCTTTAATTCAGAATATTTAGATTTGAACACTTGAATTTTAATCTTCAAAATCATTCAAATTTAAAGAATAAGTTTTACAATTAAAAATTCTATAATTTGGATGCTTTACATTCAAAATTTCTTAAATTTGGAAGATTTGAAATTGAAAACATGACTTTTGATCTTCAAAATGAGCCAAATATAAGACTTTTTATTTATACATATTAAAAATTGAAGAATTTTTAATTTAAAAAATATACAATTAAAAATTATGTTTATTTAAATTATGTTTATATCTATATAAGATATCTATAGTAATAAGTTACTAAGATACAAAATTCCAAATTAACTTAATTACTTAATTTTAATGCCGTAAAAATTTAATAATTCTAAAAGAGCATTAACAACTGTACATTTGAAATTAGTTTTGTCTGGTGAAAAAACCTAGCATAACAAACTAAACATTAAAAAATTAGTAACGTTCCTGATTGAGCATTTAAAAATTAAGAAACTTCGAACCAAATATTTGCGAGTTTAAACTTTTGAAACTAAACAAATTTTGTTTCAAGGTTTCAAAAATTAAACTTTTTCAGAATTGCGCATTTAAAATTATAATTTTAAATTGAAATTACAGAAATTTTTAAGATGATACAAATTATTTAGAGGTATATCATGTAGTATCAAATGACATTCAAAGTGATTTAATAGATTTTATTATTAAAAAAATGAGATTTATGTAGAAAAAAAAACATTTACTGTTATTTTTATTGGTCAAAATTGAAGAATTTCAAACATTGTAAACCTTCACAGTTTCATTCTTGGTTAAAATTGTATGTTTCTGATTGTTAATAATTTCACTATTAGCCTGAAAATTAAAGAACCTTGTTAAAATGTATCCTGTTTGGTTGAAAAGTAAACTATTTTGTTGGAAATTTGTTTTTTTGGTTGAAAATCCCTTTAAGAATTCAAATATTTGTTTGAAAATTCGTGTACTTTGTTCTAAATTAATCTATTTTGATAAAAAATTCATCTTATTGGTTGAAAATTATTTTTTTTTTATTCTATTGTATTTTACTGAAAATTTTAATTTTGTGAGAATCTTCTTGGTAAATAATTCATCTTTTAGGTTGACAATTCCTCTGAAAATTCAAATATTTGGTTCAAAATTCGTGTACTTTGTAATAGATTCATCTATTTGGATAGAAAATTCATCTGATTGGTTGAGAATTTATTTTTTTTGTTAAAAATTAATTTTTTCTTATTTACAATTAATTTTTTCAACTAAAAATGTAACTGTTCTAATTTTTAGTAGAAAATTTATCTTTTTGATAGAAAATGATCGTTCTTAGTTGAAAATTATACAATTTCGTTCAAAATTTATTTTTATTTTATTGAAAATTAATTTTTGTACTGAAAATCTAACTATTCCATTTTTATTTGAAAATTTATCTGTTTTAGGTGAAAATTCAACTCTTTGTTGATAATCAGTCTTTTTTTTGGTAGAAGAGTTCTCTCATTAGTTGAAACTTCATCTTTTTGGTTGAAAATTTATTTCTTTGTTTAAAAATGTATTTCTTTGGTTGAAAATTTAAATATTTTTTGAAAATTCGTTTCTCTTTTAGTTGAAAATTTATTTTACTAACTGAAAATTTAAATATTTTACTTTTGGTAAAAAATTTATCTTTTCAGTTGAAAATTCATGAACTTGGTTAAAAATTAATTTTTTTTGTATTTGAAGATTTATCATTTTAGTTCAAAATTCACTTAAACTATTCCATTTTTTGTGGAAAATTTACCTTTTTTGATAGAAATGTAATTTTTTCCATTAAAAAATTATCTGCTTTGTAGAAATTTAACTACTCTATTTTTTTTTAGGAATTCATTTATTTGGTTCAAAAAAAAATTTAGTTGAAAATTCATGTTTTGAGTTGAAAATTCCACTATTTTGTCAAAAATTCATATTTTTGGTTTAAAATTCATCATTGTGATTAAAAATTAATTTCTCTGGTTGAAAAATCGTTTCTTTTTAGATGAAAATTAATCAATTTGGCTGAAAACTAGTCTTTTTGTTTAAAATTTACTTTTCTGAATGCAAATTGAACTATTATCTTCTTGGTTTGTAAATTTATCTTTTTTAGTTGAAAATTCATATATTTTATTGAAACTGTATCTTTTTGGGTAGAAAATTCATCTTTTGGGTGTAAAATTGAATTATTTTGTTGAGAATTCATTTCATTGGTTGAAAATTGGTTGTTTGAACTGAAAATTGAATTCTATTTTTTGTTAAAAAAATCATTTTTTGGCATGAAAAAAAAACAATTTTGTTGAAAGGTTGTTTTTTTTTGTTGAACATTTATTTTTCTAACATTTTAACTATTTTAATTTTGGATGAGAATTGATCATTTTTGCATGAAACTTCATGTACTTTTATCTTTATTTATATTTTCGGTTAAAAATTCATGAATTTGGTTAAAAATTATTTTTTTTTTTTTAGTTGAAGATTTATCATTTTAGTTAAAAATTCACTTTAACTATTCCATTTTTTGTGGAAAATTTGCCTTTTTTGATAGGAATGTAATTTTTTTCGTTAAAAAATTATCTGTTTTGTAGAAATATAACTATTCGATTTTTTTGTTAGGAATTCATTTATTTGGTTGAAAAAAAAATATTTAGTTGAAAATTCCACTATTTTGTCAAAAATTCATATTTTTCGTTTAAAATTCATCATTGTGATTAAAAATTAATTTCTTTGGTTGAAAATTCGTTTCTTTTTAGTTGAAAATTAATTTTTTTAACTGACGAAGTAACTGTTCCATTTTTGCTTGAAAATTTACATTTTTAGATGAAAATTAATTAATTTGGCTGAAAACTCGTTTTTTTGTTTAAAATTTACTTTTCTGAATGCAAATCGAACTATTATATTCTTGGTTTGTAAATTTATATTTTTTAGTTGAAAATTTATATATTTTATTGAAACTGTATCTTTTTTGGTAGAAAATTCATCTTTTGAGTGTAAAATCGAATTATTTTGTTGATAATTCATTTTTTTGGTTGGAAATTGGTTGTTTGAACTGAAAATTGAATTCTATTTTTTGTTTAAAAACTCATTTTTTTGGCATGAAAATAAATAATTTTGTTGAAAATTCGTTTCTTTTTTGGTTGAACATTTATTTTTCTAACATTTTAACTATTTCAATTTTGGATGAGAATTGATCTTTTTTAGATAAAAATTCATGTACTCCGTTGAAAATTTGTCTTTTTTGGTAGAAAATTAATCTTTTGGGTTGAAAATTCAACTAACTAGTTGGTTAAAAATTGATATTTTTGATTGAAGATTCATCATTTTAGTTAAAAATTCATTTCTTTGGTTGAAAATGTATTTTTTTGACTTGAAAACACAACTAAAAAGTGTATAATATGTTTTCCATTACTTTGACTTCTTTTATGATTTAAATTTAGCGCCCTTTTCAATTTGAAGCTATCATTTTCCCGCTAAATTTAAATAATGTAATTATTATTAATAAAAGTAGAAAATACGATTTTTTAAATCCTAATTCAAAATGCTCGTAAATGCTCATCAAATTCTCAAAGCATATTCTCGAGCATATTCTCATGCTCGTGAGAATTTCTCCGAGCACTTAAACTCTTTAGAACACTAAACCTCATGCGTAAAAGAACGGAGGTTAAAATTATTTTAAAAACTACATTTTTAGTCAAAATTCGTCAAACCAAAGCGTTTTTGAAGTAGTTAAAAAAAACGACGGACAATAATAAATAATCAGCGGATTGAAACAAAAGAGAAAGCAGTGTTTAAGACATAGAGTGTGTAAGAAGTAAATAGAAGCACCACCTTAATGAGAAGGGTGGACATACAAAAGCGTACTACCTCTAGTGAGCGCGCCAGAAAGTTTGAAGATTCAAAATAGAAAAAAAAAGGTTATTAATTTAAAATGCATTGGTAATAATTGTTAATATGCCATCTTTCAGATTGTAAGTTAACGCAAATGTCAAAATATTTTTTTATAAAAATTTATTCGAGAAATTTTCGTTCATAAGAAATATTTTCTCTCACTAGTATTTTAATATTATTGTAATTAAAATGTTATTATTCCAAGCGTGTTGCAAATGTCCAGTTTTATTGTTACCAATTTCACAATCTCTCTTATGTTCCGCTATTCGTGTCTTTAATCTCCTACACGTTTCTCCAATATAAACTTTACTACAACAATTGCATTAATTCATGTAAACTACATTAGATAAATTTTCTTTTGCATCCTTGTCTTTTTCATTAATAAAACAATTTCCTAGTTTGTGGCTATTTTTAAAATAAATGTTAATATTAAACTTTTTGAGAATAAATCATTAAGTATTTCCATGCATGCGGAGCAACTTCATGTTACATACTAAAAATCAAACATGATGTCAAAACTGACGTATGCTATAATGAACTGTCAAATTGACAGTTGGACAATGTGAATAAATGAATTTGAAGATTATTATAAATAATCTTTTGCAATCATTTAAATATTAATATTTTTTTATAATTTTTCTCCTTTTTCCCGTGAAAAAGAAAATACTGAAAGGAAGTCAAAAAATCCGGGGGGGGGGGGCGATCGCCGATTTCGCCACCATGTAGATCCGCGCCTGCAACTGTCAAACTGAGAAAATGAGTTTAACCATATTATCCATTAAAATGTCGTTAAATGTCAGAATATTTTATCGGTAAAAATAATGAGTGATTAAAAATATATTAACACAAACTTTGATATTAGTGCGCTGCGCGCGCACTAATTAACCTTTCTTTAGAAAAAAAACTCGGTTTATTTTGCATCATTTTTTTATGGATTTTGAAGAAAATCTTATATAATTTGAGAATGTTGTATATCGTTTACAAAAGTTTCCTTATTATAGCGAGAAAATTCCAGTAAATTGAATATGAATTACACAATTTTTAAAATCTTAGTTACAATTCTTTAATAATGGCAGACTATTTTTTTCATTGGGAAAATATGACTTTCCGCGTGACTTTTCGGATGCCGCACTTTTTAAATATTTTTTTGATATTTAAAAACATAAAAAATACATTTTCAAGGTATTTCCGCAAACAAAAATTTATTCATCCAGGTAGAATTTAATTCGACTATTTGAATTTGATTCGAATTTTCTATAAGTCTCCATTTATCGCGTCTTCTGGACATATTTGTTACATCAATGTATTAAATTATTTTATTTTTATAGCAAAATTTTATTTTTAAAGTTCAACAGTAAGAAAAATGTGACATTTATGTTCATGATGAAATTTAGCACAAACGGTCAGTTCTTGCTCGAATCATCTTGTAAATTTGACTTTGGTCCCAGGATTTTTCTTCTAATATAACTATTTTTTTAAATTTTCAAGATTTTCGCTAATCTAATACTTTGTTAATATTTTTTAAAATTATTTTTTAAACTGAAAATCTAACTATTTCATGTTTGGTTGAACATAAATCTTCTTCAGTTGAAAATTCAACTATTTGTTTGAAAATTCCATTGAAAATTAAAATATTTGGTTGAAAATTCATATATTTTATTAAAAATGATACTTTTTTGTTAAAAAATAAATCTGTTTGGCTTAAATTTCATTTCTTTGGTTGGAAACTAGTTTTTTCATGGGAAATTAATTTTTTTAACTAAAACCTTAACTGTTCCATTTTTTGTTGATTTTTTTTATAGACATTCAATCTTTATGGTAGAAAATTCATTTGTTTGGATAAAAATTTAACTATTTTGTTTTAAAGTTTATTTTATTTGCTCAAAAAGTTATTTCTGTAATTAAAAACTAAACTATTCTATTTTTTGTGAAAAATTTACCTTTCTAATTTGAAAATTCACCTATTTTGTTACAAATTTGTCTTCTTTTGGTAGAAAATTAAACTCTTTGGTTGAAAATTCAACTATTAGGTTGAAAATTTCATTAAAATTAAAATATTTGGTTAAAAAGTCACGTATCTTGTTAAAAATTATTTTTTTTTTTTTTGGTAGAAAATTAATCTTTTTGGTTGAAAACTTTTTTATTTATAATTAATTTTATTAACTAAAAATTTAACTATCCCATTTTTTGTTGATTTTTTTTTATTGGCATTTAATCTTTTTGGTGGAAAATTCATTTGTTTCGTTGAAAATTTAACTATTTCGTTTCAAAATTTATTTTGTTTGCTTAAAAAGTTATTCCTCTAACTGAAAACTAAACTATTCTACTTTTAGTTGAAAAATTATCTTCCTTAGTTGAAAATTTATCTATTTTGTTGAAATTTCATTTCTTTGGTTGAAAACTGTTTCTTTTTTTATTAAAAATTAATTTTTTTAACTGAAAATTAAAGTATTCCCTTTTTCTTGAAATTTTATACAAAAATTTGATAGAAAATTAATTTGTTTCGTTGAAAATTCAACTATTTTGTTTCAAAGTTTATTTTATTTGCTCAAAAAGTTATTTCTGTATCTGAAAATTAAACTATTCTATATTTTGTTGAAAGTTCATCTTTCTTAGTTGAAAATTCATCTATTTTGTTGAAAATTGGTCTTCTTTTGGTAGAAAATTAAACTTTTTTGTTGAAAATTCAACTATTAGGTTGAAAATTTCGTAAAAATTAAAATATTTGGTTAAAAAGTCACGTATTTTGTTAAAAATTATTATATATTTTTTTTTGGTAGAAAATTAATCTTTTTGGTTGAAAACTTTTTTATTTAT